>JAQIUQ010004949.1:87500-186506 GCA_030378365.1 Hybognathus amarus | reverse complement strand
ATATTTTGGCTGAACGGATTATGATGCCTAACGTGCCAAGAGGTGTAATGCCATCCTTTTTTTGTTACAGATGTTACATCTGGTGTCAGATTTAAGACAATTCCTTTAAACCTTGATGAGATGCCATTGATGATGTCAGGAGGAAGCTTTAGAAAATGATGAAAGTGACTATCGAGAACTCTGCCCAGAGCCAGAATGAGTCAGTAGAGACACAGAGGACTGGGGCTGGGTCCTATTGTGGAGGATGGAAGGTTGCCTGCGTGCATCAGGTAACAGCCGACATGAGAGCTCACGTCAAATATTTCCAAGCATTAAGTTGCATACTCAATATCTGAGTGCTCACAATTGATCTGGTTATACATTTGTATTTGCTTCTCCAACCACTTTTTAAATTTGAAGCTGTGTCTTAAAAATGTGAGGCTCATGGTGAAAAATGCTGAAAAGACCAAATAAATTAAATGACAACTAGCAACAGAGGAATGTGAGAACCTGTTCTAGTGTTTAATTACAAAGCTAGGAGGGCTGCCAAGTTACAGCGATGCACGGCGTGAGGAATTTTTCGGCCTGTAGGATGTATTGATCCAATTTATTGTCGAATAGCGCTGAGTTTGCTTTTGAATGCGCACTCGCTCTCTCTTTTCGCTTTTAAAGGGGCAGCTGGCCTGGCTATCACCAGACCCTATTCGTCGAGACTTGGGTAGCTGGGACCACATGCAAGTCTTCCCACAGGAATTAGGAATTACTATTTGTTGCTGTGGTGTGGGGTTAAGGAGCTGGACCCGAGGGGGGGGGTTGTTTTGTGCCACAGGGGCCTATATGTATTGTAAGCATGTTACTAATTTAGTGCATGTGTCCTCCCGAAGTCGTGTCGAGTAATTACGGGATGAATTACTGTGAAGCGCGTTGCTGCATCGAGGCTCTGTGTTACGTGACCACGTATGTGGTGAACGTTCTGAAGCCTTGGCGAGCTGGCTGTACCACGTCGACTGCTTCAGTCAGTGGTTTCGCGTTTGGTCGATCTATTTGAAATAAGGGCCAGAAAACTGCAAATGGATACCCCTTCACACTTTTTCCATTCCCAACATTCAGTGCTGTCAATTGGAATTATTCATCAAAGTAATTAATCAAAAATAAAAATAATCCCTGATTGATACCTTCCTGATTGATACCATCCTGGTATGTACTATGTCTGAATTATATAACAGGGCTTTCAAGTTTTCAAAGAAGGCAGCAGGAGTGAGAGAATCACGTGAACAATTTTAGATATAATTTTTTCTTTTTGCATTAAATCTGACTCAGATACAATATGCATTTCCTGATTGGCTATTGTGTAGTACTTTTTTCTTTTTTTATTGGCCTGATGAGTGGCAGGCTCAACTGCGAGTAACCCAGGCAGCGCGTTGATTCTGCGTTGATATGCGCTGGCGCTGCGGCATATTACATGCTATATAACAGTTTTCTACAAGAGATAAATACAAAAGACCGGAAATGAGTGACTGTGACAATCAAATGCTGGTGACACTTCTTGCAGGTGTGATGAATGGTATATGTAATCTTTCTCATCCAATCATATTCACAGACACTCTAGATAGCGATTTATCTGCAATAAGTTTTTTTTCGATGTCAAGCAGAAATAAAACAAATCAAAATGCCATAACAGTAGGCTATTTTACTTAAAAAATGTAAAGAGTGAGGAAAGTAGCCTGACAGAGAAATTTGCGCGTGAATAGCCGGCAGGAAGTGAGAAAGTAAAATCGAGCTGAAAAATAAATTACTCTCAGTGCTTAAATTACGTCACAGTACCCAAAATGCATATTTGCGACAGTAATACACTGAAGACAGAGTTATTTACTAAATTAGATAGAAGACCGAAAAATACAGGAAATACTGGCTTACTAGGAAGTTCCCTTTACAAAAAGAAATGCCCATCAATACAGAGAGCCTCGGAGCAGAAACAGCTGAAGTGAGAGAAACACCTCATCGTGCTGTGCTCACAGTATGTCTTTCCATGCTATTAAAGCTAGGTATAACACACTTAGGCCTACATCTCTTTATCGAGTAATAATATAACATGGTGGCTTCTATCCGTATCTTTTAAACTCTACCAACGTCCCGTTGCCCATGATTTTTTCGAATGACTCATCGTGAAGAGGGAGAAAATGACGCTATCTAGTAAATTGCGCGGTGTTGTGGTGGAAACGGCGACAGCATTTAAACATGTAGACTAACCTTTAATAGTGTCGTCATTGCACCACCATTCAACTCCGGATTCATTCTGGAGGGATATAGCACCAGCAGACGGCAACAGTCCAATCTGTGGTGGAAACGGCGACAGCATTTTAACATGAGATGAACTTTTTATAGTGTTCATTATACTGACCATTTAGACTCCGAATTAATTCTGGAGGAATAAGCACCGGCAACAATCCGACCTTCAACGCATGATCATATTTTGATTCATCATCGTGCTCAGAGAGGAGGGGCTGTTCGCTGTCTCCGTTGTTAGTTTGTATGGAGTGGGAGGGGAAGGAGGCCAGCCCGCAGCTGAAGCAATAAAATCAAAACCTGAAAACTCAATGCGATCGCGGTCAGGTGTCCACATCGTGTGGCGGCCGCGACAAATTAATGAATGTATGGGAAACCCTGACATGCACAATTTTACTCGATACATTTAGAGGCGCAGTTGATGAATGCCCAGTGTCAGTTAATGGGTGCTAAGAATGTCTATCAATTGCGCCTTTATGAAGCTCAGAGCCAATCGTTTCAATTAGAAAAACCACACGTATTAAAGGAGAACTCCGGTGAACAATGAACCTTTGGTAAAATAAAATATTGGTACCAAGTCAATCGTTCTCTGAGATTTGTTTTCATGATAATCGAATGTAAAGAGTTTTATATCTAAAAACTCTTTAGCTAATAATGCTAGTACTGGGGGCATTGACTAAGTAAAAAGAAATCGCTAGTTTATACCACTAATAAGGCTCAAAATAGCCCCACACTAACACAGTAACATAATGAGTGTCCATACATGCAAAACGAAGCATTGAGAGCTTTGTAAGTGTACAGACCGTTTAATAAGAAGATACGTTATAAAGACAGTTCACTTCACATATACACAGCAGGAGCCATCTTAAAGGGTACCTATTATGGAGTTTTAAAAATTGCCCTTCATGTAGTGTGTAACATAGATCTAAGTGAACGAAAACATCCTGCAAAGATTTTAAAAATGAAAGTTCACCATATACAAAGTTATTGTCTCTCAAAAGTAAGAGTTGACTCTGAGTCTCTGATATGAATCGTTCAACGAACGATGCTTTTCCCTTTGTCTAGTTGACGTCAACTTTGACAAGTTATTTGAATAAGGAAACGCCCACTTATTGCGCTCTGAGACGCCAGGGAAAACCGGAAAACAATCATGTCTGACGGCGATGCAAAAGCGGACTTTTTGCATCTGCCAGGAGAGGAGCATTTGAAGACTAAGTGGCTACAGTTCATATATACAAGTATACACACATATAGGCCCAATCCTTGTTCTGTGTTCGTCATTTTGAAGATGACTGCTTCACAAACCTAAATGCTATAAAGTATCAAGTTGACGCGCCCGGCTGATACTGTGAAGGAAGGGTGGGTCCGAGCTTGTTCCAAACAGTACTCTGCTAGCAAGAAAATCCCCAATCACAGCTTGGCTTAGGTCATCTGACCAATGCACCGCAGATTGAGCGTCACGCCAAAGGCGAGGTTTTGGAAAAAGGACTCGCTAAACGATTCATATGGGAGTCGGTGAGCAAATCAGGGTAAAAATAAATGCATGCTGTAAGACAACAAAAGGGTTTTTTTGTCATTGCAGTGTTTGTCAGGAACTGTTGTTGGGGACTCCCAGAACAACATGTCAGGAACATTTTAAATGCCATAATATTTGTATAGGTACTCCTTTAAAAAATAGTCTCGATAGGTCGGTACCCGAAACGCCGATTTCATACAGTTCAGAAGTTCGCTGAAACTTCATACAGTTTGCAGATACACTCAGCCCGGACGTTCGTGGTTTGACTTCTCGAGACTATTTTTAAGATGGCTTCTGTCTGTATACATGAAGTGAACTGTCTTTATAACGTATCTTCTTTATTAAACGGTCTCAACACTTACAAAGTTCTCAATGCTTCGTTTTGCATGTATGGACATTCATTATGTTACTGCATTAAGTGTGGGGCTATTTTGAGACTTGTTAGTGGTATAAACTAGTGATTTCTTTTTACTTAGTCAATGCCCCCAGTACTAGCATTATACGCTAAACATTTTTAGAGATAAAACTCTTTACATTCGATTATTATGAAAACAAATCTCAGAGAACGATTGACTAGGTACCAATGTTTTATTAGGCCAAAGGTTCATTGTTCACCGGAGTTCTCCTTTAAATTTTAACATAGATGTTGAAGTTGTTATTTGCATTGGAAATTGTTTGCACTTGTACTTCACAAGTTAAAAAAAATAAAAAAAAATTATTTAATGACTCAAGTGTCAACAACTTTAATCGGGTACATGTGCACAGCTAAAAGTTATGCTACTAAAGCAGTAGCTGGATATTGATATTGAAAAGCAACACAACTTAGTGGCACTGTGACAACCACAGTAGGTAGTCTACAGGTAATGGCCATGTGATATTAATAAATACCATTTATAAGTGAAATTGACTTTGTCGATGACGATGCCTAGCAGGTTGGTACTATACAACTCTGTGGCTAACATGTCTTTGTGCTCATCCAGGCCTTCAGGACTGACGAACAGAAGTTGGTATTGACAATTCTTTATCGCATTTTCTTTCTCGGCACACAGCTAAGCGGCAAATATTCCGAGGTTGACCGCCTCCTGTACCTGGTCCTCGATTAGGGCGATTAATGGCGACAACAATAACAAATGGGGTCTCTGCGAAGTTTAACGCCAAAAGGGCTCTTTTTCTCAAAATAAACTTGCATTCTAAACTACTTAGAACAATATCTAAGGCTGCATTAAAAGTTGGCTTTGCGTCTGCTGCCATGTTGAATCCATAGATATAAACAAACTGCTTTGGTGTGTGGCATAGATGTCGTTCATCATCTTGTTGCTCCCTCCCGTTCTGTGATTGGTTCCATGGTATCCAGACTGCCTTTCAGCATGAATAGAATAGCGTTGCAGGAAGGCAGTATGGGGAAAACCAGACTAAAGGGGCACTTGGCAAGCTATTTAACTATTTAAAACCATTTAGAAATCATTTGAATGGTTCAATAACCTGTTCTGGAGAGAATGGTGGCTTTCCCTGCTCCCCCAGCATCCCCAGGTGAAAAACCATCCTTGTAACACTGAGGACTAACGTTCCGAGTAAGTTGGAAATAGAAGTCTCGTGAGAAGCGAGAACGAGCGAGAACACAAACTGCTTTATGGCAATTCGACATAATTCTATGATACTGTCTGTGTATGATGTAATACCCACTTGGTAGACAAAGCTCCACACGTTAGAGTTGGCCGGCTCCGATAATAACAGAAGCAGCGGTAGAAAGTTCGGATGAGGGCGCTGCAAGTGAGTGTTTTTATGTCAGTGTTGTGAAATATAGCTATGCCGCACAGCTGATGAGAACACATGCCACAACAAAAGTGGAAATCCCAAGTGCCCCTTTAAATCACGATTATGCTACTCAATATGGCCAATAATTTGTGGGCATAAGGGAGCCGCTATCAATATGGGGGTTATTGAATTAGTTTTTTGTTTAATGCCTGCTTATTTTTCATTTCAGTTTTGAATTGAAAAATAAATTGAAGTGTACTCTGTGTATAGGGATTTCCTGTTGTAAAAAAAGTTATTAATTTAGTTAATTTATTTATACAGCCGCTCTGAAGAAAACAGTGATGTAATCATCCAGCTCAGTTCAATCGTCCAGCTCAGACACTCATACAATGGTGTCAATGCAGGCATATCAATAATATTGTTGAATATTAAGTATCCCCAACTAAGCAAGCCAAAGGCGACAGTGGCAAGAATCCAAAACTACATTGTGCATTGTCAGTTGTCAATGAAGCTCAGGATCTGTTGTGCACCAAATCCTCTGCCATCATCCTGTCAGTCATCTGTCCTTACTCTTGTCGCGTGTTAAGTGAAATCTGACTCCTGTTGCACTCTGCAGCTTGTGCTGTTTGGAGCAGACACATTTAGATCATCATTTTAGCATCCATTGTCTGACTTGAACTAAATGGGTTTTTATTTCCATAAAAAAAGTCTAATGATATCATGGGGCAATGTTAAACTTCCGTGACTGCAGTTCCTTCAACATGGAACGTCTTTCACGCTGAAAAGCGAACCTTTATCCACCATGTTTTAGCACAGATTGAATGACAGGGTCCCCGCTGTCATGCTCGTGCAAGGTAAATAAGAGGGTGAAAAGTGGAAAAGACTAGTAGTAAGATTAACATCAATCAGATATTATGTTTAATGTTTGTGGAAGGACATACGGAAAATCAATATCGAATCAAGCACATTAAAAAAAATACGATTAATCGAAAAATCTGTTATTTTTTCAAATCTGAAATCTGACTCCTGTTGCACTCTGCGACTCGTGCTGTAAATGGAGCAGAGCAGACACTTTGTTCATAATTTTGACGTCTATTGTATTGTCTAACTGAACTTTTAAAAAATATATACATTACAGTGGCCAAGTAATGTAATCAATGTTCAGCCGAACACTGTAACACCGGTAACAGTGACTACGTTTACATGCAGCCAATTTTCGGGTTAAGGTCATTTTTCGGGTTTCGGAAACATTAGGGATAACGCGTTTACATGCGTGAGCAGAGGGAGTTTCTCCTGTATACATGGAATTGCAATATCCCGATGTAAACGGCGACGCACGGTTAGCAGTCTAGACGTACGGGCAACCTTAAGACGCAAAATGCATCTTTTCCGATTCTTCTTCCTGTATCCAAAGACAACAATAACAGCAGCATGCGGATAATGAATAGTTCGGGGCAGATAGCGATCGTCTTTGTTTGCGCTTTGATGCTGGTAACGTTACTGAGCTCACTCCAAAAGTATGCTGTGCTGTGTCTCGCTATGTTTACTTCCGGTATACTGCACGCGGATTATTGTATGCGCCGAGAAGTTTCTCTACTCAAAAGACCAATATTCCTTGCGAATAGAACATGTGCAGTACACAAATCACAATGGGGATATGCCAATACGCGTTTACATGACCAATAATTCGGGTTAGAAAAGGGGTACCCCAGGTATAATATCCCTGTTTTTAAAATCCGGGATATGAGCCGTTCGCGACCGGGTTATTGCTCATATCCCGGTTTTAAACGGGTTATTGGCTGCATGTAAACGCAGTCACTGACTGCAGCAACCCTACTGCAAATTAATTGTTCTTCTTGAATGTAAAGGCACTTTCACACCAAGGGCACCATCTATGAAGTTTTGGTAACGCTTATACAGTCCAGTTACCCATGTAAATACTATGTACTTATTTTAATAACTACGATTACTGGGTAATAACTAGTACTAACCCTGAACCTACCCCTAAACCTAACCCTGTTCCATGTACTTACTTTATATTAGTCAGTACTTTCTAGGTAAGTACACTGTAAGTACCCTGGTAAGTACTGTACTGTAAAAGGAAGCGTTACCGAAGTTTTCATAATCATTCTATGAGAATAGGGAAGTCAACACCACAGGCTCAGCTATAACAATAACGGCATAGAGGAATGATATCAAACTGATGAATGATAAATATATTGACTGCCAATTAGAATCCATCCAAATTTAGAAAGACAGCTTTCAAAGTGGCAGACAAAATAACTTCAATGTGCGCTTGTAATAATAAACAGACTGTGCGTTGTTGTGGAAGCTAATAGTTGTTGATGAGCCAGGAATATTTTTTTAATTTGGCGGCTTTTATGAGAACATATTGATACATGTAATTACTTGTGATTAATTTGATTGGTATATTTATTAATATGATTTAAAATTTGTTTGTAATTGATTGACAGTCATAGACAGTCATAAACAGACTGATGGATGGATGGATGGATGAATGGATGGATAGATGGGTAGGTAGATAAAAGATAGATAGATAGATAGATAGATAGATAGATATGATAGATAGATAGATAGATAGATAGATAAATAGATAGATAGATAGATAGATAGATAATAGATAGATCAATAGATGGATGATAGATATAGATAGAAGATGTTTTGCTGAAAGCGTTAAAGATTTGGCTTTACCTTTTATTAATAAAATGTCACCATTGTTATGCAGCCTATTGTGTGTGTATGTAGTGTTTGTGCCAGGTTGGCTCAGCTCCTTTCTAACGCACCGGTAACTGTGCATGAAATACATGCACAAGCACAGGTTGTGTTTTTTGGTTGAGGTCCTCTCTGCGCATCATCAGTCAGAAGGTCAACACAGCTAACCGAAAATTTGCTTATCCAGCCAACAATATCAATAGGCTCAATGTCTATTTGGACGTGCATTCCCAGAATATCTCGATGCCTTTTGTGCAATGACATGCGACGCAAGTGTGATTAAAAGATGTATTAGTAATTTATGGTTATGAAAGTGTGTGCCTGACTCTTCTCCACTTATGCACTAGGTTATCAGCAGCGCATCTCAATTGTAAGCTTGGTATTGATTTTTTTTTCTTCTCCTAATGAACAAATGGGATTTCACACAGCTGACCAGTTTGCTGCTTTCCAGTAATTTTCTGTGTGCTTAGGCAAAGGATTATGAAATGATCAAATAATTCAAGCAGAATAACTCTGCTTATTCAAACGGCCCTATTATTTGAACTACATTCATTTGAGCAAATAATCTCTCTTATGAATCAGGGACCTGGCACTTACAGAGAGGAGACAAAAGGGGCCAACACAAATATTATTATATTTTTTTTCAAGGTTTATGTAATTTCAGTTCAGTGCCAGCCAAACCAATCGGCATGACTGTGTAAACTGCGCAGAGTACCGGCAGAGTACCGTCACGCCGCTTAGCAGGGATGGCAACCGCTTGAATATAAAATGAATATGAAGGTCAACAAAGTGTTTGGCGCTTCTTCTGACCTTCACAGCGGATTCGGAGCATCCTTTTTTACTCGGGAGGGGTTTATTTGACAGGGGTGTTACAGAGGACATCATCTACAGGTTTGTTGTTCCAGTTAGGTATCACTAGGTCTGCATGGAACACACAGGAACCTTAGTTGAAGTTTTTCATTCTGTACATGGAAAAATACATTTAGTTTATCATGTATTAAAGGGCACCAATTATGGAAAATTTGAACATAAATGTGTGTTGGCAGTGTGTGAGCAAAACCACCCTCGAGTGATAAATCCACCCAGTGTTTTTTTTTACAATCTCAATAAATCATATGCACTTTCTCAGAATGAGCTGTTCTAAGATTCAGTGCTTTGTGACGTGAGAATTGAGCAAGGGGTTTGATTGACAGTGTGGTTGTGGCATAGTCCTCGCCCTCGGTGATCTGGACGCCATCAATGGTGTTTGAACGACAGCCGGTAATGTCTCTTGGAAACATAAGTGTTCTGTTGTGGGATGGTATGTAATAATGACATACATTGTAGTTTTCACTTATTTTTGACATCACAGCCACTGAAAACCCAGTGGATGTATTGTATTTTGGAAGCTTAAGTGGCGCCTGTCCTACGTAAATAAGTTTATGTTTGAGCGAATCATTTTCTGATTTACTGTTTTGTTAACGAGGGTCAATTGAAAGCAGGTTAAAGTTAATCCTCAAGTGTGGCTTGTCGTCTACTGTTTGTGATCCAACGTCACCTCCAGTAACAGTATAATAGGGGTGTAACGATACACGTATTCGTATTGAACCGTTTGGTACGAGGCTTTCGGTTTGGTTTTCGGTACGCATTTTTGAACCAATAGTTCTGCCTACCAACATTTCGTTACTTCAAATGTATGCGCGGCGCAAGCGCGTTCATAATGTAAGAGACGCTGGCGTGACCACAACATTGTCTAACATCAAATGGCAAATGTAATGTAAGCGGAACGAACCTGAGCTACTCGTTATTGTGTGGTTGTCTGGATCACGGACTGTTTATCAGTTTGGACCAATGCAGCGCGAGCCGATCTTGATCAGCACTGTTACCACACAGACAAATCCAGTAAAGAAAACATTTGAATTCGCCACTGAAGTAATAACATTCGCTGCGAGATCTAGTGAGAAACATTCACATTTCTCCGTTATTAAAGGATCAAACAGCACTGACGTGGAAACCAGGAAGAAACATTGTGTCATGAATGAACTATCCAGTGTCCACAGATCAGCAACATCACCATGGATTTACTGTATAACACTACTATCTGTAAGTTTGGCAGGAATAGTAGGCTATAATGCTTTCAATTAACATTACGTCTGGTTGTATTTTGACATTATCAATACAATTGCTGCCCTCAAATGTTAATCTAAACTAAAATAAACCTTTGTTTATAACTACTACAATATTACATTTTATTTTGTCCAAGGAGCTGTTTTGTTTTAAATGCTCCTAAGAAAAGTCAAGTATAGTTCCATCATTGCTCAAAGTTAAAAATATCATACTTTATGTTATTTTTAATAAAAATAGAATGAAAAAAATTAAATCAAGGACATTTCTCTGCCATTTCTTTTTGCTGTATTTGAAACGTACCGAACCGTGACACAAATGTATCGTATCGAACCGTGAGTTTTGTGAACCGTTACACCCTACAGTATAAGTGTATTTTATCATTCTTTGAGCAAATAGTCATTTCAGTCGATGTCAGCCAATTCAACAGCAAATGCATCTAAAGTTTTTGTTGTCGTAGGATGTCTGTGTATATAATTTAAACCTTGTTTGTATTGTGTGTAACCACATGTTTATAAATATATATATATATACAGTGTATCTATATATATATATATATATATATATAAAGAGATTGTATTACTGCATATATGTTCTTGTTCTGTAAGTTAGCCATCTTCTCACATTTGCCACAGAAGCACCTGTATGACAAGTAAATATGATGCAACAGGTCCCTTGCATAAGTGTAATTTCGCTTGTACGTAGCAAACTTTATCACAGTATGTGTATGTAGTTTCAAAAAATTGCGCCAACGTTAGTGTTTGTGTGTGTCTGTGTGTGTGTTTTGCACATCCATTATTGCAAAGGGATGTGATTACAACTATAAACATAAATGTATAAAATAACCATACCGAGACTTCCTGGTCCATTCTCATTTTTGTTTATTCTGCCAGAGTCTCTTCGTCATCTGGGTCTGATCAGAGACTATTTATATATTCTGCTTCAAACATGTACGACTGAATGACATGACAGCGGGTCTCTCACTTCTCTCAGCCCTTCTGCTTACCGACTGCCATAGGTATGCAAGTGACGCCCTCATCCAAAGGCAGGGCGGGAATATGCAGCTAATTTGCATTTAAGGTCGTATACACCAAAACAGCATATTTTAAAACAGGCCCCAAAAATTACATTTTCAAATGGTTATAATAAATGAACTGTGGGGTTATTTTGAGCTTGAAACTTCACAAATACATTCTTGGGACACCCGAGACCAATATTACATCTTGTAAAAAGGGGCATAATAGGTGCCCTTTAATTTAGGGCATAACATATCGCGGCGTCGAGTCGTCTCTTCACAGGCGTTGAGGCATCTGAAGTCTTTGTGAGAGGCTGGATACAAACTGGAGCTGACGAACGCCATTTTCCTTGGACTCGTGTTCCTGAGATAACAGCAGGAAAGCAAATGGGAAATAATTAGCATAGCTGCTGTTCATAATGATTTCCATTACACTAGAGTAGATGTTAAAAACTTGAAGACAGTGACTTTGGCATCCCAGAGTCACCCCCTCCATCGCCCACTCAACTCAGCCCAGCCTACCGACCTCTACATCCCTTCTGCTGTTGAGACCTAACCACAATCTCTCCACAACCCAACCATACGCGCCAACCCGTTTGACTAAAGCTGTCGAGCCCCACTGGTGCGTTAATCCAGTTTCAATGGCAACGGTTCCATATGGCATACCACCTACCGCAAAACACAATATCTGCCCAACCACCCATCATTCACGCAATATACACAGGAACGTAATGACTGTAAATATTATGCAACCTATACAAATAACCTACAGACTCTTCCAGTGTTATAATATTAGATGCATTCGATCTGATTTAACAGAGGAATAAAAGGAAAGCATTTTGTGAATATTATGTGAATTATTATCAATATGTGTAGTGTTTTCAGTCGACACTGAAAACTTTTCGACATAATTAACTTGTTTTTTCTCGGTTTAATTCTGCAGGACATTAAAATATAACACGGAAGTAAAATGAGTTGCTTGTTGACATAAATACATTAAAATTAAAATGCTATTTTGAGGTTTTCGAGAGCGTTCTGCCTCTTCTTATGCTATTTTCTGGCACTACCAGAATTCTTAGTGGAAGTTCTAGTGAAACTAGGCTGCCTTCACTCTCTGTAACATCAGTTACATTAATGTTGCATTAACGTCAGTTGTATTTCAAGTGGAATCAACTGGATACGCCTGACTGGTGATGGATTCCGCAAAAAGTCTGTGTTCGTTTTCAAGTGCATTTTAAATGATTAACAGGGTGATAATTCACCAAAATTACCGGTTTTCAGCACAACCCTTAAATTAGGAGTTATGATCAGCCTTGATATTTGTTAATTATTCTGTCAGGGATATATTTAAATGAAGACCGTTTACTGGAATCCAGGCCTGAACTGCGCCTGTAGCACAGTGTCTCCTTTAAGTGGATTTGTCTAATCACTGGATGATCTTTTTCCTCCCATGGTCTCTGTCACGCAGCTGTTGTGAATGTCTGAGTTCACACATGTCGCAGGAGGAAAGAGCTGAAGGCTCGGACAGTGTGGCTGGGACATCCCGAGAAATGTGAAGAGAAGTACCCCAGAAATGCCATCAAGAATCAGAAATACAACATTGTCACTTTTGTGCCGGGGGTAAGGCCATACATTTCTGATGCTTGTGTTTTGTTGAGAATGCTAACTTCTTTTTTGTTTTAAATGCCAACGTTTTTTTATAATGTTGTTATTTTTGTGTATTTATGTCATTTTTATAATATTATTTTTATATTTATTGTTTCTTTTATGGTGCAGAACTTTTTTTGTGCCTGCGTTTATTCTTAATTTCTCGCTGAGGCTGTTTAAAGTGAAATCTCTACCCGTTGTACGCACAGCAGATTTGCTCAGTAATCAGGTTAATGTCTAACTAGCTGTGAAGGAAGGGGGTGTAACAGCAATCTAATGGATCTTTTTCCACTGAGTGTGTAAGCGATCTACTGTAGTATGACTGCTGGCGATGTCTTATTCAGAGGAACGCACCTTGTGTATGTGTCCTTGGCAAAGCATTTGCAGCTTGTACGATGAATTATGTATAAGCCAATCAGGTGTGCCACCAAAAGCTGTGTTAGGATGTCACATGTATTACTGTCATTACAAGTACTTAAATAAATGCTTTTTGATTCATGTTGTCATAGGCATATTATCAAATATATTTCTGGTTGTTGATTTATTTGTGTTGCTTTCTCTTTCTTTTGTTTTAGGTTCTTTACTAGCAGTTTAAGTTCTTCCTTAACTTGTATTTTCTGGTTGTGGCTTGTTCTCAATTTGTTCCATCGCTTAAGATAGGATATTTGTACACTTACTGGGCCCCGCTGGTGAGTACGTCTAACCTTACTGAAAGTGGAGATTGAACTCTAAAAGTAAATTCATTCATCACTTTTGTTGTTGTCCCCCCCCCACCCTTGTCCTTCAGGGTTTTGTGTTGGCTGTCACCATGGTGAGAGAGGCAGTTGACGAAGTCCGCTGTTGCAGGAGAGATAAAGAGATGAATTCCCAGCTGTACAGTAAACTCACTGTGAGAGGTAACCACAATGTGACACATCCTGATGATATTACCCATGATGTGTCATATGCACATGTTTTGAGTACCATTGACTAACTCCAAGAGTTGCAGCTTTTGAAGCCTGAGAACATCCTTTTTTTTTACATTGTTGTAGGTAATGACCTGATGTATTCGAATCCTCATCCAGTGTTTAAAAAAATCTAAAATCATTTACTTCAGGTTTTGCAAATGTTGTAAAATTATTTATTATTTAATCTATATTAATCTTAAATTTTGGAAATAGCATTTAGTTATTTTTTTATGTAAGTACTTGTGCAAAAAAGGTTCTATACTTCTCAATTGCATAGAAAATATGAAATTATATACTAAACTATATAAAATAAAAAATGCAATTCAATAATTTTATTAAACATAATATTACATGTGTAAAGGTGCAATGCTTCACATTTCTGAGAATGACCGAGTTGTTTCACTCATGGGTTATTTGCAACTTGTCTGATAATTTAATTCCTCCATACAAAGAATGCAAATAACTTTTGTTAAACGCCCTGTCTGGGTTTAATTTCTGAATAACTGATCCGTAAAGAATGTCTTTCTCCATCTAGTGGAAAACGGGTACTCTGCTAGGAGATTTTGTGTGCATGTGTGTGAAATTTTAGCGATTCTTTTCAGTCCCAGTTAGCTCTGAATGTTCTTATAAAATGAAAATAAATAGAAATAAAAATGTGCTTACTGAATTAAAGCAGTTAACCCATCTTGATATGTCAACTTTACAACCCTAGTATTTATCATTTTAAAAAGTATTTTGATTAAATGTAAATTGCCTAAGGCTTAATAATTAATTTCTAATTACAATTATTTGTTCTTCTTGCTTTTCAGGGAAGGTCCAAATAAAAAGCTCAGACATACAGGTTCGGAGATTTAATCATTGTGGAAAAGGTTTGTTTTCCTTTTTTATCCCTTCCTCTCTCTTTTGTTGTTCAAGGTATCAGCATAAACTTTCTGCTATGTGATCTGTCACATGAAATCCTGTCATTCTTTCAGTGGGACAATGTGTGTGTCTCTCCTCTTACTGTCTGTGGTTCACTTTAATTGCTTGCTAGGGAAATGACCTTGTTCAATTATTCAACACAACACTAAAATAGGTTAAGAACACTAAAAACGTTACAGAACACTGGATTCACTGATACGTACATGTATATATGAAGAGTTCAGATGCAAAAGCCTCTGAATGCCATTTGAAATTTTCTTCTAAAATGACCATTTTTATCAAGCTTGTATATTTAAGTTCAGTAATTTCACTTAAATGACAATTAATAGGTAATCTTCATTGCCATTTAAGTGAAATTACTGAACTTAAATATACAAGCTTGATAAAAATGATCATTTTAGAAGAAAATTTCAAATGGCACTTAGAGGCTTTTGCATCTGAACTCTTCATATATATATATATATATATATATATATATATAGGGGTGTAACGGTTCACAAAATTCACGGTTTGGTTCCAGATGCGATACACTTGTGTCACGGTACGGTTCGAGTACGTTTCAAATACAGCAAAAAGAAAGAAATGGCAGAGAAATTTTCTTTTTTTAATTATATTTTTATTAAAACTAACATCATAAAGTATGATATTTTTTAACTTTGAGCGATGATGAAACTATACTTGACTTTTCTTAGGAGCATTTAAACCAAATCAGCTCTTCGGACAAAATGAAATGTAATATTGTAGTAGTTATAAACTAGTTTATTTTAGTTTAGATTAACATTTGAGGGCAGCAATTGTATTGATAATGTCAAAATACAACAGACGTGATGTTACTTGAAAGCATTATAGCCTACTATTCCTGCCAAACTTACAGATAGTAGTGTTATACAGTAAATCCATGGTGATGTTGCTGATCTGTGGACACTGGATAGTTCATTCATGACACAATGTTTCTTCCTGGTTTCCACGTCAGTGCTGTTTGATCCTTTAATAACGGAGAAATGTGAATGTTTCTCACTAGATCTCGCAGCGATGTTATTACTTCAGTGGCGAATTCAAATGTTTTCTGGATTTGTCTGTGTAGTAACAGTGCTGATGTTAAAGATCGAGGTTCGCGCTGCATTGGTCCAAACTGATCAACGGTCGTGATCCAGACAAACACACAATAACGAGTAGCTCAGGTTCATTCCGCTTACATTACATTTGCCATTTGATGTTGGACAATGTTGTGGTCACGCCAGCGGCTCTTACATTATGAACGCGCTTGCCACGCACAACGCGCATACATTTGAAATATCGAAATGTTGGTCGGCAGGAAAAGAACAGAACGAACCGTTCGGAATTCAAAATGCGTACCGAAAACCGAACCGAAAGCCTCGATACCGAACGGTTCAGATAGAGATACGTGTATCGTTACACCCCTTATATATATATGTATATGTGTGTGTGTGTATAGGGCTGTCAGTTTAACGCGTTATTAACGGCGTTAACGCAAACCCATTTTAACGGCGTTAATTTTTTTATCACGCGATTAACGGTCTTTTTGTCACATGCTTTTGCAACAGGACGCGGCATGCGTCCTGATCCATTTCGCCGTCTGCGCTCGTCATCCAGTCAGAAGCCGAAACGTGTGTTTGTGGCATGCCTGTTGTTTTGTTTCCGATCTAGCTAGATCCGCTTGCTCTTTGGTTGAAGAAGCAACAAAACGTCCTCGCGCGGCGCAAGCCATTGAAATGAATGGGTTTCAGAGCGCAGCGCGAGGATGTTTTGTGCCGCACACACTCGTTTGGGCTTGCGAGCCGGCCAAATAGTAACGTTACGTTTTGAGTGGATGACGAGCGCAGACACCGAAATGGATGCCCTGAAGATTCTGAATTGGAAAGTTTACTTTTTAAAAAGTTGCCAAACTGTCCCATTGACAAGACCAAAGTGATCTGTGTGTTTTGTCGTTGTGAACTGAGCTATCATCAGTCGCAGCACGTCCAGTCTGAAACACCACTTGATGATGGCCAAGCAACACACACACACACAGCTGATGCGAATTCTCCACCCCCTCGTCAATATTAGGACCTGTCAGTATTTTTTCACCCTTTTATTGGTAGACAGTGTTACATTGTGTGAGAGATTATTTATATAGTGTGAAATTTAACACTATTCCAATGTTATTTTCAATAATAATAATAAAAAACATTTGCACTAAACAAGCCAATCCACTTTTCCATGTTGATAAGAGCATTAAAATGAGAAAAAAATGTAACAAAAAGAAATCAAAAGAAATCAAAAGATATATAGAATAGATAAAAATGTGCGATTAATCGCGAGTTAACTATGACATTAATGCGATTAATTGTGATTAAATATTTTAATCGTTTGACAGCACTAATATATGTATATATATATATATATATATATATATATATATATATATATATATATATATATATATATATATATATATATATATATATGTATATATATATATATATATATATATATATATGTGTATATATATATATATATATATATATATATATATATATATATATATTTATATATGAAGAGTTCAGATGCAAAAGCCTCTAAATGCCATTTGAAATTTTCTTCTAAAATGACCATTTTTATCAAGCTTGTATATTTAAGTTCAGTAATTTCACTTAAATGACAATTAATAAGTAATCTTCATTGCCATTTAAGTGAAATTACTGAACTTAAATATACAAGCTTGATAAAAATGATCATTTTAGAAGAAAATTTCAAATGGCACTTAGAGGCTTTTGCATCTAAACTCTTCATATATATATATATATATATGTATGTATGTGTGTGTGTGTGCGTGCGTGCGTGCACGTATCAGTGAATCCATATATATGTATGTGTGTGTGTATATATATATATATATATATGTGTTTGTGTGTGAATGAATTAATATCTCTAAAGATTATAAGCAATATGTTGGTGGCCAGCTTGCTTAGTTTTGAAGCAAAGATATCATGGATACTTTAGTTGTTTTTAACAATGTCTGACGTTTTGTTTTGTAGAATCAGAGAATTCCTGCTGATATGATTTTTCTGAGAACTTCTGAGAAGACTGGTGAGTTTCACTCTTCACATACAAACAGAGCTTTTTCGTCCCTGAAAACGACTTGTCATAAAGCCAGTGGTTTCCAACACTGTGGCCGTATGCAGCCTAGCAGAGAACCTTGTAGAGAACATTTTAAAAATACACAGTTTGTTCCTTCATTTTTTATTATAATTTTTTTATATAATGTTTTTATATAGAATATATTTACACACAGATACATACATGCAGAAGGACTCAAACCTTTTAAGCATTTTATTCATACATAAAATCTTTTTAATATCATTAAATACGATGATTGAAATATAAAACCACGTGGCTTAAGGTGAATTCAAGTGTCTTAGAAGAGTAACCACAGGTAGTTCATCACATGTTCAGCTTTTGTTTCATAATATTAAAGCGTCCAAATACTTTCTTAATTTTCATTTGAGACCTTACAAACATCTCTATAAGAGCTGTTTTTCTTGAAAAGTGTGCTTGTACATTTTGTGCCACTTTTTAATATTTTGTTGAAGTGAACATGGCTGATGCTTCACTTTCTTTGGTTTAAAAGTATCACTTCTTGAATTCTGAGGATCGATGTTCTCTGTGCGAGAGTGTGTGTGTCCGATTACCAGCAATTGCCTTGACGTTGAGCCATTTACTGTAAATGACTTAAGTCACATTATGACACATTATTACAGTTGTTGTACTTTTTTATTGTATAGTTTTTCGGTAGCTGAAACTGCTGTGCTTTCCATTTTTATAAACTGATTTTCATAAAATCAGTTTATAAAAATAGAAATGTTTTTTTTGTCTGATATGCTTAACCAGTGTCTCTGGTTCTTTAGCCATGTGTGTGTATATATATATATATATATATATATATATATATATATATATATATATATATATATATATATATATATATATATATATATATACACTACCGGTTAAAAAGTTTAAGATCGGTAAGATTTTTTTATGTTTTTAAAAGAAGTCTCTTCTGCTCACCAAGGCTGCAATTTTTTGATAATAAAATACACAAAAAACACAGTAATATTGTGAAATATTATGATAATTTAAAATGACTTTTTTATGTTAATATATATTAAAATGTAATTTATTCCTCTGAAAAAAAGCTGAATTTTCAGCATCATTACTCCAGTCTTCAGTGTCACATGATCCTTCACAAATCACTCTAATATGATGATTTTATGCTCCAAAAACATGTATGATTATTATCCATGTTGAAAACAGTTTTTTACTTTTTTATTTCAGGATTCTTTGATGAATAGAAAGTTTAAAAGAACAGTTTTTATCTGAAATGGAAAGCTTTTGTTACATTAAACACTACCCTTTAAAAAGTTTGGGGTCAGTAAGAATTTGTATTTTATTTTTGGGGAAATAAATAAGAAATCAATACTTGTATTCATCAAGAATGAGTGACATTGATCAAAAGTTACAGTAAAGACATTTATAATGTTAGAAAAGATTCTAATTAAATAAATGCTGTTCTTTGAACTTTCTATTCATCAAAGAATCCAGAAATAAAAATGTAAAAAACTGTTTTCAACATGGATAATAATCATACCCACACCCACATATATTATGTAAACAAAAACTTTTATTTTGGATGTGATTAATCACGGATTAATCATTTGACAGCCCTAATTTTAATGTGTTTTTTGGTTTACTGAAGCAAGTAAAACATGTCCATATGAAGTCTATTTTAAGATTTTTTTTTTTCATTGTGACCTTAAATTTGACAATTCTTAATATTATAATACAAAAACTAATTTTGTGAAAAAACAATTTAATTAAAATTGCTGTGCTTTTGAAGGTTTGATAATGTAGGCAAACTCAATATATGGGACATGATTAACACTGAAGCATTTGCACTGAGAGCTTAAAGACTGCGACCTTTCCTGTCTACCGCCTACCGTTATATCAGTCTTGTCTGAGATCAATATGAACAATATGTTAAGCATTCAGAGTTCTTTAGTGTATAGGGGCCAAAGTTTTGTCTCATAACAAATGTGTCCTTCACACATTCATCTCCAGCCCTCTCACTATTCTGTCTGTAAAAAGATGGTACAACTTCAGAACAGATCACTTCATGTTGTCAAGTTAAATTCGATTTTTGAAAGAATAATGTGACTAAATAATGTGTTAATGTCAGATTTAAGATGCAAATGTTTTGTTTTTCCAGGTTCATGTTTTATTAGAACAGATCAGCTGGATGGAGAGACGGATTGGAAACTGCGAGTCACTGTTGCCTGTACTCAAAGATTACCTGCCTTAGGGGTATGAACATTTTCTTACTCAAAAACAGTACATTCTCCATATTGCTGTGATCTTAATGCATGTTAATATTAAATTTTACAAATATTTGCTGATCTAAGATGCTTGACTAGTATAAAATGCAGTGTTATCATCTAGCCCGATTCTTTCACATTTTAAGTCTAATAATAGGCATTCATGCTTGGCTCTAATAAATGTTTTTATTAGGGCTGTCAACCGATTAATCGTGATTAATCGCATCCAAAATAAAGTTTGTGTTTGTGTTTACATAATATATGTGGGTGCACTGTGTATAATTACTTTGTATATATATATATATATATATATATATATATAAATAGACAAACATGCACGTATATATTTTTAGAAAAATATTATTTATATAAATAATTTATATAAAATAGAAATTATATATAAATCTATATACAGTATATACATGAACATATTTTTTAAATATATACAAGCATGTGTGTGTATTTATATATATATATATATATATATATATATATATACACACACACACTACCAGTCAAATGTTTAAGATTGGTAAGATTTTTTTATGTTTTTAAAAGAAGTCTCTTCTGCTCACCAAGGCTGCAATTTTTTGATATAAAATACACAAAAAACCCAGTAATATTGTGAAATATTATGACAATTTAAAATGACTTTTTTATGTTAATATATATTAAAATGTAATTCATTCCTCCAAAAAATGCAGAATTTTCAGCATCATTACACCAGTCTTCAGTGTCACATGATCCTTCACAAATAACTCTAATATGATGATTTTATGCTCCAAAATATGTGTGATTATTATCCATGTTGAAAACAGTTTTTTACATTTTTATTTCAGGATTCTTTGATGAATAGAAAGTTCAAAAGAACAGCTTTTATCTGAAATGGAAAGCTTTTGTTACATTAAACACTACCCTTTAAAAAGTTTGGGGTCAGTAAGAATTTGTATTTTATTTTTGGGGGAAATAAATAAGAAATCAATACTTGTATTCATCAAGGATGAGTTACATTGATGAAAAGTTACAGTAAAGACATTTTTCAACATGGATAATAATCATACGTTTTTGGAGCATAAAATCATCATATTAGAGTGATTTGTGAAGGATCATGTGACACTGAAGACTGGAGTAATGATGCTGAAAATTAATCAGAGGAATAAATTACATTTTAATATATATTAACATAAAAAAGTAATTGTAAATTGACATATTATTTCACAATATTACTGTGTTTTTTGTGTATTTTTTATCAAAAAAATGCAGCCTTGGTGAGCAGAAGAGACTTCTTTTAAAAACATACAAAATCTTACCGATCTTAAAATTTTGACCGTTAGTGTGTGTGTATATGCATGTATGTATGTATATATGTGTGTGTGTGTTATATATATATATATATATATATATATATATATATATATATACACACACGGTGCACCCACATATATTATGTAAACACAAACTTTTATTTTGGATGCGATTAATCACGATTAATCGTTTGACAGCCCTGAGTTTTTATACCAAAGTAGTCCCAGGTATGAAGAAAAATGTCACTGTTGACCACCCACATGTTTTTTGTGGCATACATTTAGCTTGAATATGCTTCTGTATAACAAAGTATACAAAAAAATAAAGACATTAAAAGCAAGATGATTTGAACCGTCAGCACCCATCTACTTCTGGAGCGAAAGCAGATGCACCCAAAATCACATTTCAGCTCCTTCTGTTCTGTTTGCGGATGGGTCTTGTAACTTTACCCCACGTAGGCCCACGCTCAGACTCTCTCAGGCTGATGATATCGTAGGCTCATGTTTGATATCACTGTGTATCTGATTTACTGGCCGGAGGGTTTGTTTCACATGGGCCGGTAACTTTACCCGAGAGACAACTGGAATCCACCAAACGGTCTTGTCTCCCAGTGCCATCAGCGTGGAGATGACACTCACCTCGATCAAGGGTTCGACTGCTGTATTTGTCTTTCCGAAACCACTTAATGTGATCACAGAATTAAAATTTCAGCAAGTTGCCAGAATGATTGGCGCAGTAAAGCAGCGGGAGCGGTCGGATCGGGTGTCTGGTGGGCTTGACGGTGCAGATCGCTAAACGTCCCTGTCTTTTCATACTCGCAGAATGTCATCAAATGCAAAACTCGTTCTAATTTGTAAGCAACCCGTCAGTGCTTTAATTACGTTGCTTTGACTGCGTTTTCTGTTCTGTTTGAAATTCCGACTTGTGGTAGGATGTCAGAAGGGGCTTATTTTCATGAGAATCACTCTTCGATTGCTAGTCACTTTGAGTCCTGCCATAACACTTGCACGAAACAAGAGGTTGGGTTTGGGCCGAGCCCAGGACTTTGTTCATTGGATGACATTTCTGGTGCTGATTTATTGCGTTAATGTTTTTCTTGACCTTTCCGTTTGCTTATCCGCAGGATCTCTTCTCCATCAGCGCACACGTTTACGCCCAGGAAGCCTCAACTGGACATTCACAGTTTTGAGGGGAACTTCACAAGGGTAAGAGAAACTGCTATTAATAAAGGAATTTTTACGAGGCTTCGTTTAGCATGCGCTGCTGAACGTCACGGCCCCAATTTAAACCGCGCTGTTCGGTTTTTGTAGAGAGGTATTTAATGTTGTGTTGTTGCCCAGTAAACTAAACCTAACCGCTGTTTTTAATTGCACATTAAAATAACATGGATTCTCAAAGTGTGCATGTTCACATGACTATGAGCTGAAGTGTCTCTGTAATGTAAAACCTGCCAACGAGGCGCATTCCTCACAACACCGATTGACATCACGGGTTGTTAGGCTCACTCCCAGCCCATTGGCCGAGCACAGTTCCTTATTAACAGCAGATTAGCGCGGTACCGGAGAAAGAACGAGGGAGGAAAAAGGGACCCCCCACATGAAGCCTGTCTTTGTTTGAAGTCTTCGCTCTTGGCCACACAGCATGCAGGGGCAGAAGATCACTTCCTACGCTGAGTCACCCTCCTGAGCCTGCTTTCACAAATCTGCAGCTATAGGGACACACTTCCAAACGCTGCTTCCCACAGTTCTTTACTCCCCACACACTTGCTGCACCTTATTGCCACTTCAGTGCTTTGTTTATTTAAAGGAGTATGTTGTCATTATTTACTCACCCTTTTGTTATCCAGAACCCATTGGAATTTCTTTCTTTATTGCATAGAAAAATGCAACCAGTACATTATTCAAAATTAGGTGAGGGTGGGTTAATAATGACAGAGGTTTAATTATCTGAGCGAACTATCGCTTTAATATAGTTTTATGATTCAGATATCAATACAGGCCCTTACAGTGACATTTAAATCCATTGATTAATCACTTGATTGATCGCTTCTGCTTTTATTATTCTCATTTCTATGTCGTTTGGATTAAACGATCTATAATTGTTAATGTGAATATGATCGTTGTTAATGTCTCGCATGCACACACTGTGTTAGTATCGCAGAGGTCAACCTATTTAAAATGTGATGTTCACTCTTGATCTTTCTCACTCTTTCTAAATTAAAACATTTCTTTTTGTGCTAGGTTTTGGGGTTAATTTCTAGTATTTATCATTAAAAGGTTTGGCTTCGGTAAAATTTTAATTGATTAATTATTAAAAAAAACTGATTATGAAATGTTATTACAACTTTTCTGTTTAAACATTTTGTATTCATAATGTACTGTATCAATAATGTAATCAATATAAGGTGTCCTTACTGAATGATAGTAATGTTATTATTATTTTTTTAAACACTTTTTGACTAAGTCTACTCTATAGACTTTTGAACGGTAGTGATGTTCCAAAATAAACAAAACATTTTCTCATTTAAATAACTAAATAAATGCATGTGTCCATATTAGGGCTGTCAAACGATTAATCGCGATTAAAAGCGCGTCCAAAATAAAAGTTTGCGTTTACAAAATACACTACCGGTTAAAAGTTTAAGATTGGTATCGATTTTTTATGTTTTTAAAAGAAGTCTCTTCTGCTCACCAAGGCTGCAATTTTTTGATAAAAAATACACAAAAAATACAGAAATATTGTGAAATATTATGACAATTTAAAATGACTTTTTTATGTTAATATATATTAAAATGTAATTTATTCCTCTGAAAAAAAGCTGAATTTTCAGCATCATCAGTGTCGGCACTGATCCTTCACAAGTCACTCTAATATGAATGATTTTATGCTCCAAAAACATGTCTGATTATTATCCATGTTGAAAACAGTTTTTTTACATTTTTATTTCAGGATTCTGTGATGAATAGAAAGTTCAAAGAACAGCATTTATTTAATTAGAATCTTTTCTAACATTATAAATGTCTTTACTGTAACTTTTGATCAATGTAACTCATCCTTGATGAATAGAAGTATTGATTTCTTATTTATTTCCCCCAAAAATAAAATACAAATTCTTACTGACCCCAAACTTTTAAAAGGGTAGTGTTTAATGTAACAAAAGCTTTCCATTTCAGATAAAAGCTGTTCTTTTGAACTTTCTATTCATCAAAGAATCCTGAAATAAAAATGTAAAAAACTGTTTTCAACATGGATAATAATCATACATGTTTTTGGAGCATAAAATCATCATATTAGAGTGATTTGAAAATTCAGCTTTTTTTCATAGGAATAAATTACATTTTAATATATATTAACACAAAAAAGTCTTTTTAAATTGTCAGAATATTTCACAATATTACTGTGTTTTTTGTGTATTTTTTTATCAAAAAATTGCAGCCTTGGTGAGCAGAAGAGACTTCTTTTAAAAACATAAAAATCATACCCAATCTTAAACTTTTGACCGATAGTGTATATGTGAGCTGCACTGTGTATAATTATTTTGTATATGTATAAATACACACACATACATGTGTATATTTAAGAAAAAAATATTATTTATATAAAATATTTCTATTTATATATGATATAAATGTATATACATAAATCTATATACCGTATATACATGAAAATATTTCTTAAATATATACAAGCATGTGTGTGTATTTATATATAAAATAATTATACACAGTGCACCCACATATATTATGTAAACACAAACTTTTATTTTGGATGTCGATTAACGTTTGACAGCACTAGTCCATATATTTGTAGAAAGAAAAGGGGGTTTAACTAGATTTAGACATAAATCGACCAGTTCACATGTTATAGTTCAAAGGGATGGGTCACCCAAAAATGAAAATCTTAATTTATGTTCATTATTCTGCAGAACATAGAAGATATTTGGATAAACATTGGTAATCAAACCAATGAGAGCATTGACTTGCATTATGTGGACAAAAATTACAGGAACATTTCTCAAAATATCTTCTTTTATGTCCCGCTAAAGAAAGTCATACAGTCCTGGGACAATACTAAGTAAGTGATAACAGAATTAAACATTTTGGGTGAACTATCCCTTTAAGTTATGATGCAGCCAAATGTTTTTCATTAAACTGTCAGATTCACAGCTGCAGGAAGAAATGATGAATGCTCATCTTGAAACTGAACCTTTCTATTTCAACCAAATCTTATAATTTCACCTAAAAGTTTTATATAACTTTTATCCTACGTATGGAGTTATGATTTATGGTTTAAAACACTCCCATTTTTTAAGCCTGTCTTTTAAGCCTTATCATTGATAAACGGCCTTTTCTCTTGATAAACCTCTCTTCAGTTTCTGTCAGGTTGGCATTGCTACATCTGTTGGGCAGAAAGAGACGAATGACAAAGCAAGTGGGCCGTCTTGAATAGAGGACACATCTCTCTCGCTATCTGCATCAATGCGCATGTCTCGGCAGCCGCGATGTGTGTGGCCCTCTTTCTCACTGTATATTATGCCCTACTGACAGCGGATAATTAGATATCATCCATACTCACCCAGCCGCAACATGTTATGTGGAAAAAAGCATTTAAAGATTTAATTTCTGCGCTTTCTCCCCTGATTTATGGCCTGGGGGTCAGAAATTCTGTTCTGTTCTGCTCAGCACAGAGCGTGCTAACACTAAACAAGGTCCTATTATAATGTTCAGCATGGTGCTGTTTTTCTAAACAAGGCAAATCAAGTCAAACCGATTTTCGCCATTCGCTCTAAATGGACTGTGTCGCTAAACCGGGCATTAGTGTAATTCAATCTGTTGTCTAATTCCCTACTTGCCATTCGTCGTGATGAAAGTTCATCGATTCATTATTTGTGCTTTGAGTCTTTGTCATTTTTATTGACCTGCTTTTTAAAGGCCATAATTGATAACCGCTTTTTCCTGCGCTAGATAGCCATGAAATCAAACAGACTGAGATGTATAAACCCAGACTAATGTACGACCTCTTGTTCCCAGGAGGACTTCGACCCTCCCGTCCACGAGAGTTTGAGCATTGAGAACACCCTGTGGGCCAGCACTGTGGTGGCATCTGGTAAGCAAAGTCTTTTCCAGCGTGAATTTTCTTTTATAGAAATTGAAGAAAAACACAAGCCTCAGAGGTCTGAAATATTCATCACAGGTCAAATATCTTTCGAGTTTATTGTGTTGTAGAAGAGTGTGCCGTTGATACTGGGCAATCGGCCAGCATCACTCAAGACCCCTTTCGCTCTCCCGTTTGTTTGTCACTTGAGATCACCAGACTCATCTGCTACTATTCAAACAATCTCATGAGCAGAGAAATATGAGTAGCCGTTAATGGGAAGCCGAAGTGTCTGGCTTTTTGCAGTCCTGTCCCTGCGGTGTCAATGAAACGTGTCCCCAAAGAACAGGTCCGAGATCGGTTTTTGCCGTCACGCTTTCTCCGACATCTCTCAGGGGTCTGTTGTTTAGAATCTGATCCCAGTTCAACAATAATAGCTGGACTATTCCTTCAAGCGGCGTGCGTTTGTGCCAGCGATCGGCCCTTCATTGATCTGTGGTTGCCCGTGTCTTGGTTCTCCAGGGGTTTTCAGAGGTTCTTCGACCTTCAGCCGAAGAAAGTCCTTCCATATCTCCCCCAAAACACAGTCTAGTGACGTCATCCCATCCAACCAAGCAGACCCAACACAAAACACCGTGGGGCGAGAAACCGATATGCCCTGTAGTCCTAGCCCATTAAAGACCCCTCGAGAGCAGCCTAGGTTTCCCTGCTTTCCAAACATGAAACGATATGTCGAGCTTAAAGAAAATTAGAAATATTTAAACACTGTTGCGCACGTTATATATTGTGTTACAGTGTTTAAACAAAAGTTGGACTTCGGCACTTCCTCATTTAGTGGTAGGCTGCATACTCCATCAGTAATTAGTTTACTTTAATGAATCAGTCCATTACCAAAGCAGCACCATTGATCTGACTATAATAGGCCTCATTGTAATGGTTTATTTCTGGGTGTCCCACATATTGAATCATTTGGCTGAGTCTCAGCCGCATCCGTTAACTGGAAACACACTTTTTGAGCTAATTGTTCATTAGGCCAGCCATAGACTCACTGTCTGTTTATGTATTGTTGTCCGTTTGCAATCAGTCATCCAAAAATGTTTTTTTTTCTTTCCAGGTACTGTCATAGGTGTGGTCATATATACAGGGAAAGAAATGCGAAGTGTCCTGAACACGTCACAGTCCAAAAACAAGGTGGGTTTGTTTGGTTATGAAAGTGAAATACTTGGTTTCTTTAATTAGTTTTTCCTCCCAAAGGCTGATTGTTTGAAAAAAAAAAATACACTTCGGGTCAAAAGTTTTAGATCGGTAAGATTTTTAATGTTTTTAAAAGAAGTCTCTTTGCTCCCCAAGGCTGCATTTATATGATTAAAAAAAAAAAACAAAAAAAACATTAATATTGCGAAATATTATTACAATTTAAAACGTCTGTTTTCTTTGTGAATATATAGTAAAGTGTAATTTATTCCTGTGATCAAAGCTGAATTTTCATCATCATTACTCCAGTCTTCAGTGTCACATGATCCTTCAGAAATCAGTCTAATAGGATGATTTGCTGCTCAAGAAACATATATTATTATTATCAATGTTAAAAAAACCCTGATTTTTACATTTTTATTTCAGGATTCTTTGAATAGAAAGTTTTTATCTGAAACAAACAGCTTTTACCTGAAATGGAAAGCTTTTGTAACATTAAACATTGATCAAAAGTTACAGTAAAGACATTTATAATGTTAGAAAAGATTCTATTTTGAATAAATGCTGTTCTTTTAACATTCTATTCATCAAAGAATTTTGGGGAAAAAAGTGCACAACTGTTTTCAGCATTGAAAGTAATAATGAATGTTTTTTTTAGCATAAAATCATCATATTAGAGTGATTTCTGAAGGATCATGTGACACTGAAGACTGGAGTAATGATGCTGAAAATTCAGCTTTTTTTCAGAGGAATAAATTACATTTTAATATATATTAAAATAGAAAACAATCATTTTAAATTGTCATAATATTTCACATTATTACTGTTTTTTTGTTTTATTAAACAAAATGCAGCCTTGGTAAGCAGAAGAGACTTCTTATAAAACATTAAATGATCTAAAACTTTTGACTGATTGTGTATACAATTCAATAACATAAGTATGAGTTGTATTGTCAATATTCACTAGACATTACCCAGGGATTGTTTTTCTTTTTCCTTTTAACCTTTCAATTTAAACCAAATAAAAATAGTGAACTGTAGAGGTGGTTTTCAACCCTGATCTTAGTGATGAATTTGGACCTGTCGAATGTGAAAGGACAACCCCAGAGAGATTAATCTAGAGGGAAATTAACCAACCAAGGGCTTGCGTGACATTTGTGGCAGAGCCTTAATCCTGCAGAATTCCCCTTAATGATTAGATACAGTGGACGTCAATGCTGTAAAAGTAAACTTAAAAACGTCAAATCCCATTACACTCATTACCCCTCCCCTAACTGACCCCTGCTGTCTTTGGGCTTTTTTTCCTTTTTTAAACTTGTCCATTGTTCTACTCATATATACACAAATGTAGGGATTGGTACCATTTTTTATGTTTTTTTAAAAACAAATTTTTGTCTTACATTCACCAAGAATGCATTTATTTGATCAAAAATACAGTAAAAAGAAATATTACCCACAATTTTAAAATAGCTGTCTTCTGTAGGTGTGGCAGGATTTTTTTTTTATATTTTATAAACACTTTTGTTAAACTGGTTGAAACTCTCTTCATATCCTGAGAGCAATCAATAATATATGTGGGCAAAATATTAAAATAGCAACCTGTGGTGAAATAAATGCAGCAGTCAGGTGGTACAAGTCAGAGCTCTGTAAGTTGTTTACGTTCATTATTATTGTAATGTTATGTGTTGTGAGACATGAGATAGTTTAACACGTCTCTCATCTTGTGGCGCTTAGCAGACTCTTCTGTGTGTGTTGATGTGTTTTGGAGGAGGCGTGTCTTTGGAGATGTTCTGAAGGGAGGGTGGGATCTCAAGCTCTTAAAGCTAGCTTGCTATTGCTAACCTCTCCGAAATTGCCTATCCTACCTTTTTAGTATTTAAATTTCATTTGCTTTTTGATGCAAAGTTGAATTATCAGGATCATTACTTCAGTCTTCAGTGTCATATGAACTTTCAGAAATAATTCTATACTGATCAAGAAACATTTCTTATTAGTATTGAAAAACGTCTCAAACTGCTATTTTTGTGGAAACCACTATCAAATTTTAAAATTTTCTAAAAAATGAATAAAAAACAGCCTGGTTAAAACCAGACCATTCTCAGTTGTAACTTAGATATGGTCTGGCAAAGCGTCATAGACGAATCATTTCCAGACGGGCGTCACCAGCGGACCTCGCGGGTAGACCTAAAACCAATCAGAGTGATGAAGGTGAAGACGTTTGCAGAGCGGCAGGCGGCGGAGAAACATCTCCGAGTGTTGTTCTTTGCTCGGTTTTTAACAAAAAGGAAACGTTCAAATCGCTTAAAAACAGACGAGATAGCTGATTCGAGCGAGTGATGTTCGACGACGGCATCCATCTTTGTAATGTAGGCTACAAAATCTGCTTCAAACTCCCAGCGCTGTCATCATCGTGTAAAGCCCGCCCAACGTTTCTGATTGGTGCCACGATTTCTGCGAACTAGAGATGGGTCTGAATGAGCTCTTTGCCAGACTAACTTTCAGAGCAAATCTAAATTTGCCGGAAGTTGTCTGGGTTTTCCCAGGCTAAATAAAAAAGTATTTATTTAAAAAAGAAAAGTTATAAATGTAAACAAAATATTGCTTACCTCATACGTGTTAATTCGTCTACCCAACTCTTCTAGCTTTTAATGACTTGATAGATCTTAAAACAGCATGCCATGGTACTTTCTTAAATCTCACTTGCAAGGTGTGTATTAAGCCTTAAGGCCCCGATGTACTCACGGCACAGTTCTTGGCAAGCTGTTTCGAACTCCTTAATCCTCTGGGGTTCTTCGGGTCAATAATGACCCGAAGCGTTTAAAAAAAAAAAAGTTAAAAATCGTAGCTTCATCGGAATGGTCTGAAACTTGGTGACTTTAATGGTACTTGGTATATGAACACCCCAAAAAATTGGGGACAGGATTTAAAAAGTCTAAGTGGTCGTACACTCAGTCGTCAATAAGCAGTCGTCACACCCAGGACCTTCGGGTCAAAAATGACCCGCATAGGAAATGAATGGGAAATTGGCAAAAATTTGAAAATACTGAGTTTTTTTGTGCGTACGATCTACAAATCAGCAACGATTTTGAAAAAAAGCACACAACAGTGAAGGGGTCAATCTATAAAACATCAAGAGACACATCCACACACACACACAAACAAACCTTTATACACAAACACACCAAAAAATTCAGATTATACATGTGTTGTGTATTTTTAAAAAGCTCAGTTTGTCCACGAGATGGCATCCATCTAATTTCAAAAATTGCTTTTATGAGGCCTAGGCTTGACTCCAAAATGAAATACAGCTTTAAAAAATAATAATAATAAAAAATTAAAAAAAAAAAAGTTTTCTATTATATTCAATGGGGGGAAATTTGGTCATAATTATTGCATTAATACTAATTATATATATATATTTTTTTTTGAAATTTTCTCAAAACACCAAAAAAGAAAAGAAAAAAATATGATAAACAAGTAAAAAAAATTATGATTTTCTTTTTTAAATATGAATTCCGCCCTTCAGGTCAATTTTGACCCGAAGGTCCCGAGTGTGACTGTAAAACGAAAGAACCCCAGAGGGTTAAACAAGCTCCAAGCCATGTTTGTTTTGGCATGATTTTGTTCGAAATGACGTCACATCAGTTCGTTCTTCGATTTCTCTTAAAATATGTCGTAGCTTTTAACGCAATTAAAATCTGATATAATTTTGCCAATGTTCAACCGTTTTCATATACGTTTAATATACAAAGTTAACTAGTAGTGGAACAAAGTAGGTTGATTTCTCCAAAAAAGTGTGAACACAGTAGGGCGGTCACAACATAAGATATGTACATGGTCTCAATTAGCCTTACATAGCAATATTTGCTTGACCAATGGTATTAGTTCGGGTCTATTTTTTGACAAATGGCAGACGAGAAGAGCGTTTGAGGAAACCTGTGTGGAAACAATCATCAATTTTGGTATTTCATTTGTCAGTGCATAATGTGGATTTTCTATCAACAAATATATTTTTTTTGTAAACATTAAAGTAAATGTTTTACTTATGCATTTATTTAATCATTTAATTGAGTGCATTTATTTTCATATGATTTGTAAACATTTTATTAGCCATTAGCCTGTGTGCTTGACATCATCGTCACAAAAACCATCCGAGAAACCCATATTGGTTTACCACTATTCTTCATGTCATGAAGTGTTTCAGACCCTGTCATGGATGCTGCAAGATGTGTGTGATAGCAGCAGCTCTAGCGGAGCTCATAGCTCTACCATGTTCTGTGTGCGAGAGTGGAATTCAATATCTCAAGGAGATGATGTCAGAGGTGCCAATACAGGGAACGAGACGGGGCGGGAAAGTCGATACGACTCGGCGAAGTCACTGAGAACGTTTTCGCCTCTTATAATCTGTTGTGACATTCCTTGCACAAAGCTCTAAGCTCTCACTTGAACTGCTGACAGCACATAAGCTATCACTTTACACTGTGTGTGTGTCTGTTATTGTTGTAATATGGAGCGATATTCTATTTGAGGATCGAAACCCTGGTGGTCTGAAGGATGCGACAAAGGGTCGGACAACCCTCTTCGCTGACCAGACATCTCACTACTTGAGGTGTTCTATTCACTGGTATATTTAAGCAGTGGATATTTAAAGGGATACTCCACTTTTTTTGGAAATAGGCTCATTTTACAACTCCCCCAGTTGAGTTTTACCATTTTCGAATCCATTCAGCCAATTTTCTGATTTAGAAGAATATCAGTAACCAGACAGTTGACAGTTCTCATTGACTTCCATAGTATATTTTTTTCCTACTATGTAAGTCAATGAGACCACAAATGTCTGGTTACTGATATTCTTCTAAATATCAGAAAATCGGCTGAATGGATTCGAAAACGGTAAAACCCAACTGTTTAACTCTGGGGGAGTTGTAAAATGAGCCTATTTTTAAAAAAAAGTGGAGTATCCCTTTAATTTAATTTAATTTTATCCTAGCTCAGATGCTCAGATTTTGATTGATCCATTGTATTGAAAGCAATGTAGAAGTTCAGTTGGATTTTATTTTATATTTTATTTTATTTTAAAGAATTTTTGAAACGTTATTGGAAAGAGAATGGCAAGAACGCTGGAAAGTATAGAGTGCAAGGCAAGGTACCACAGCTTAATAACCAGCAGGTCACGGCTATGATGAAAAAAACAAATTAATCAATAAATTAACGCCAAATATTGATTATTTACAAATATTGAGTTATTTTATAATGTGAGAGGAGAGTGGTTGCCAGTGACAACAGCCAATTATGCACTTCAGTGGTCGTTATAGAAAATAATTTCGAGCATATAATGCAGTGATTGACTAATCAAATATTCGTGACGTAATAAGTTGTAAATATACGTTTTTGAAAGTGAAACAAATCAATGATTATTGTAGTAGTTGTATTCGTTTCGTAAAGTGAATAAACTTCTCCTAGGCCTCGTCTGTGGCCCGCACCGTAAATGGCATGTTACATTTAGCTGTATTGCATATCCAGTTTCTGGAGCACTAGCATAATGCCATATTGTTGTAACAGCCTCCGTATACTTGATGGATTTCAACCAATGAATATTCATTATGCAGGCACAAAGTCGTCATCAAATTTCACACACAAAACATACAGGCAGCGAGGGCAGGTTGAATCATTCCTTTCACTTTAAACGAGGCCCGGTTGAATAGAGTAAAATATGCACTCTCGATTCATTGATAGCATCTTCAGCTTGAGGTAATTGAGTCGCTTTTTCCTCTCGGGCTGAATGAATAACGGCTTCACCCGATCCCCGGCCAGCTTTGCAAAATTCAGCCTCTGCATTGTTTTGCCCCCATAAAGGGGGATTCCTCCCTTTCAGCTGAGGAACTATGTCCTCTGTCTTAATTTTTCTTCATTTTAATCCTTCCATTCCCCCTTTTCCTCACTAGCTGAAGCATGAAGCTCGGAGTGGGGTGGCAGGCCATCGGAGGGGTTTTAAACTACAGCTGATAAATCAGACAGCAGCTCTTCTCTCCCAGTGTCTCCCAGTTTACGCAGTTCTCCAGGGGACTGGGGGGCTATAGCCAGTTTGGGGGATTAATTTTGCTTGCTTTTTTTTTTTGTCTTTTCTGTTCAATTTGTCCATCCCCTCTCCCCCTCCCCCCGTCCCTTTCACGCAGATTCCTTTTCTCAGGGGACGGTGTTATGTGTTGCTGTTTTTATTAGCGCGCTGCCGAGATGAAAGACCTCAGTGTTTTCGCGCAGGCCACGCTGTCGGCCCTCGCCAGAGGGAAACAAGAAAAACTTCTTTTTTTGACATCATTTTCCCACATATTCCATTGGCTGAGGGGACATACTTGAGAGAAAAGGGGAAAACTCCAGCTCTTTTGTCAGGGGTCCGTTTCTATGAAGAGGCGTTCTGCTTTTATTTTTCCGGTTTTGCCTCCTGTGCTTTTCACAGAGAGACAGACAACAGCAGTGGGCTTCTTGGTTAAATGCCTCTCATCTCTTCTCTCCTCCACATACACTATTAGCATGAGAAAGGTCTGCGGTCTGGAACGGGCCTGGGGGGGCATTGATCAGTGCTGGCTTATGGGCAGGTTGTTTTATTTTTCATAAGAGTAACATTTCAGATCACTCCAGATGAGAGGAACACTTAAGGTTCTTGTTCTCAGAGGGGATATCACATGCTTTGGCTAAGAGTGCTTTAACCACAAACTCATTCATTTTGTGATTAAAAAAAAATAGTGCATTTCAAACAAACTGTAAAAATATAATAAATAAGTCATAATAATCACTATAATTATCACTCCATCAAGTTTCCCTGGAAATATTCATTACTAAATATACTTAATGTATTATGCAAAGACTATTCTTAAATACTTAATTCTAATTGGTTAGTTGCCGAATTCTGTAGTTGTGTGTGTGAATTATATATAATATGTATTTATTTCAAAACCATCCGTTAGTTTTGATTTCATGTGGACTTAATTTTAACATTAATTTTTTATACATTGTTGCAACACCTCTGTTTCCAGTCTGTCAGTGGTGCTCTGTTTAGTTCCTTTCTATATGAAGCCCATCATAGATGTATAAACATCAATACTTCATTAGCGACTGCTATACATAAGCCATCCGCCGTATTGGACTCGGTCCATGAACCTTCAAAAGCAGGTTAACTGAGCTTCTGCAATGGAATCTATAGAAACCCCTCCTTCTGAAAAGCACAATGTGCTCTGATTGGTCAGCTGGACCAGTGTGTCGTGATTGTTCAATCGCTTCGAGCATGTTACAAAAATGTCACACCCCTTGCTATAACCGCAAGTTTAACACATTACTTAACGCAACTAAACCAGGCCCTGTTCCTTTTTCTTTTGCTTGGACCGTAATTGAAAACAAGGAAAATTGTGGTGTGTCTTTTCCTGGAAGAAAACTTAAAGCTACACTGTGTAACTCTTTTAGTTTATTCTTAGCTAAAAATACTTGGTTCTTTCAAATATATATACGTGCTCATTAATGTATATTTACTTCGTTCAAGTAATAAAGTATTCTCGTGAGTGTATAAAATACCATTGAAAATACATACGGGTAAGGGGTTCTAATGTTGGTCGCCATGTTGCCCCTCCATCTTGAAAGTCCATTTGCCAAAGAGGGACATACCCGTTAATTCAAGTTTCGCCTTTTGCGTTTACGTTTGAGTTAACACTCATGGACGAGGTTGAACTGAAAGCCATGTTAATCTTGGACTACATTGGCCACCGTAGGAGTTAAAACAAAATCGGAATTGAGAGCAACAGAAACTAATATTCACTGGATGGTCATATACCTTTTCACCACTAGATGGAGGTAAAAATCACACAGTGTAGCTTTAAAGGGTTAGTTCACCCAAAAATGGAAATTAAGTCATTAATTACTCACCACCATGCTGTATCAACCCTAAGACCTTCGTTCATCTTCGGAACACGAATTAAGATATTTTTTATTAAATCTAAGAGCTGGATCACTCGGACATAGGATGCTGTAAGGGACTGACACATGATGGCCCATAAAGTCATTAAAGAAAATGTTTAAATATTCCATGTGCCTACAGTGGCTCAATTATAAGTTTATCAAGCGACGAGACTACTTTTTGTGCAGAAAAAAACATAAATAACGACTTTATTCGACTATTCCATTACTTCCTCATGGGTGCATGCGCGAGAACTGAGATGAGGAAGTTCTTCTTCGACTACTTTTTGTTACCGGCTGCTCACCGCTTGGGAGTATTACCGCCACCTACCGTATAAGATAAGATCCATATATAAGGCGCTCCGGCTATATCAGCACATCATCTTATACGGTATTTTTCGCACAAAAAGTAGTCTCGTCGCTCTGATAAACTTATAATTGAGCCACTGTAGGCACATGGAATATTTAAACATTTTCTTTAGACTTTATGGGCCGTCAAGTGCCAGTCCCTTAGGCAGTCTATGGAGGAGTGATCCAGCTCTCAGACTTAATCAAAAATATCTTTATTTCTGTTCCGAAGATGAACGAAGGTCTTACGGGGTTGGTACAGCATGGGGGTGAGTAATTAATTAATTAGACTTAATTTTCATTTTTGGGTGAAACAATTGAGGAATTTCAGGGAGTTCATAAATGTTGCTTACTGATTTAGAGAATAACTCCCGCTGTGGTTAACTTTGTGCCTTGTAATTTTACAGACTTTTTTGTACTCAGACAGTAACATTATACACTAAAGAAAGTTAAATAATCAAGTAATATGACCAAGGTCAAGCAGATGATTTGCATATGAGGTGAAGAATTTGATCTCAGACTCTCTATCTTTCACTCTTCCTCTGCAGGTGGGACTGTTGGACCTGGAGTTAAACCGCCTAACAAAAGCTCTGTTCCTGGCTCAGGTGGTTCTCTCTGTTGTAATGGTCGCTTTGCAGGGATTTCTTGGGCCCTGGTTCCGAAACCTGTTCCGTTTTGTTGTTCTGTTTTCATACATCATCCCCATCAGGTACAGTTATAATAATATCACCTAGATTAGATTAATGTGACATATTACAGCTAAATCATCAAAGCGTCTGCTGTGTGAAATGAGAAGTACAAACTTATTTAGTACGTCATTTATGTGTGTGTGTAGTCTAAGAGTAAACTTGGACATGGGGAAGTTCGCATACGGCTGGATGATTATGAAGGATGAGAATATTCCAGGTACTGTGGTTCGGACAAGCACCATCCCAGAAGAGCTGGGCCGTCTCGTCTACCTGCTAACAGACAAAACGGGTACTTTAAGATGGCTTTTTTCCAATTATAATGGCACACACCTAACTTTTAAGAAAAATTGTTTGTGATTGTCTACTCATAATTTACCTTATGTAGCAGAAATCTAAAATTAAGCACCCTCATTAATTTTATTTTATTTCGTTTTTTATTTTATTTTATTCTTTCTCTCTGTCGCTCGTTTTATTTCCTTTTGTTGGAACTACTCTCAGCCCATCCAAAAGCTTTATAATAACTATTGATTTCTTTCCTGATCTTAATCTTTGTGTGCTGTTTTTCCAGGCACTCTGACCCAGAACGAGATGGTCTTCAGACGCCTCCATCTCGGTACCGTGTCATACGGAACGGACACCATGGATGAGATCCAGAGTCACATCATCCAGTCCTACGCTCAGGTGTGATTGACATCTGTCACCTTATACATCACTGTTAAGACATTCTCTGTCATTTATAGTGAAAACCGAAGAGTTTCACATCCTTCACAAACGGCTGTCGTCTTTGTGTGTGTGTGCTTACAGTATGTTTTGTGCCAACAGCTCGGTGACACAATGTTAAACCCACAGTGGCAATTGATTTTCATGCTTCACGGTCCTTCATTACTGTGATGATGGAGTGTGAGGCAGGTTTGAAATGTACCCATGATATGAGCGATCATAGCCTTATTATATCCCCCCTTAGGACATGTCAGAGTCCGTGTCCAACAACTTGTGTGAAATTGAGTTTGACAGGAATCAATAAACATAATGTAATTTACTGCTTAACATGCTTTGGTGTGCACAAGGCAGTTATAGCTCCGATTCTCTCTGAGTGTTATGAGTATAAAGAAATTACTATTAAAAACAGCTGCTGCTTTGTAGAGGGCAAACCCCATTGTTTTATGTGAGATCTTGTCTGTACTACTGGGATTTTGAACTCGAATTGTGTTTTGAAATGGAAAAAATCTGATATTTCCTCTATGTGAAAGACATGGTTCAGTTTAGAACCTTCAGTTCACAAGCTTTTTTTTAATAGCATTGTCACTTACAATCTTGGCTTTCTTATAAAGTTGTACTTTAGTACAGTAAAAAAAAAAAAGTTTTAGGAAACATGCCAAGTTCAAATATTGTTTCCCAAAAAGATTGGAATCCAGATTGGAATGTCTGTTTTTGTTTTTGGTATGTGACATGTGATCTCCAATATTTAGAATTTCGACTGCGGTACCCATTTCAGCCACTAGTTGGTCATTTTTGTGGTACTGATTGGAAATTCAGTTAAAGCCACAATATGTATTTTTTCTGCTTTAAAAATGGCAAAAATAACTGTATCTATGTTATATATTTCTGTTAGATATGTACTTACATTATCCAGGCAGTTTCCACCAACTTTCAAATCCGGAGAAATGTATAGTTTAATTCGAAGACACGGACCGTTTCTTTATTTCCGTTTTGTCGCCCGTCTATGACGTCATGTAACCTTTGACTCCTCTATTTTCTCTAACTTCATGCGGAACCCGGCGAAACCGCCAAACACAAAGGGGAACACCGGACTATCGCCAATAAAAGCAAAGAAAACGACGACAAAGAAAAAGTATTAGCTAGTATCATTTTGCAGCCGCAACAAACTTGAGGGGGTTTGGCTGCACGTGCAAGATCTCTCTGCTAGCTTATCACTCTGACATTGTGCGCGTGCACGGTTAGAAGCGCCACATTAGAGGTCTTCATGGGTACAAAAATTCATGCCCGAACCGAGAGACCCGCAATGTGCTACATCGAATCGAACTCGGACCCGTCGTCCATTTCAAAAGTTGGACCCGGACCCGTCATAAATCATAAATGTACTGCCTGGACCCATCATTATTTGAAAACTGGACCTGAACCCGGGACCCGAAGTAATAGATTCGGACCGGACCCGGCTGATCATTTAAAATATAGACCCGAACTCGTACGTAATTTTAAAATGGAGAGAGCTTTGACAAGCTAAATAGGCCTCGCTTGCATTCTAATAAACAGGTAAGCACCCATTCAGTTAACTATATCTATCTGTATATTTTGTGAAATTATGTCATGTGTGAAACGCAGACGGGCTAGCTCTCATGTAGGCTATAGTTGCTATAATGTAAATTAAAATTTGTTCTAACTTCTAAATTGAGCTGGAGAAAGTAGCTTCATATGCAGTTCACTAACGATATCATAGTATAAACGTGATTATTTTATTAACAAAAGGTGACCGTGTTTTTTAAACTTCTATTAATACTAGCTAGATGGAATATTGATTTAATAGGGGTCTGATAATTCATTTATATCTCTGTTCGGAAAGACGTGATTGTCAAAAATACATAGTTAGAATGAGTCAGGAATGAAGGGAATGACAGTTCCGATGTGTTTGCTCCATATTCGCTCTTTCTCTCTCCCTGGTTGTCAGGGACAGCGACAACAACTCCCGTGAGCCCATACTCTTTCCCGACGTCATCAAAGTACGTCTTTTGTTATTATTTAGATCGAGTGCCCCCTGGTGGCCAAAAATGACAGACTGTACGTTTAAAGGGTAACTAAACCCTAAACCAACTTTTTTTAGTTAATGATCTGTTAGAATGGGGCTTTTTTTAGTGCTGATCATTGATTTGAGTAACTTTTTTAACATTTGGGTATAAAGTCTTTCATTTCTACAACATATGTTGTAAAAATGTCTTAATGCTGCCCTCTTTAGGTTGAACAGTGGCTACTGCAGTTTAATTTTCCTATTGGATGTTTGCGGTTCTTTGTGACATACGCAGGTTTCGGCTCACCACGCCCTTGGTACGAGCTACCACACCATTGGTACGAGCTACAGCTACCACGCCCTCTGCAGTTTAAAAATCATCTTGTTTCGTCAAAACCACTGCGAGTCAAGAGTGGAATTACAAGCTTGTCTTAGTGCTGCCCTCTTTAGGTTGAACAGTGGCTACTGCAGTTTAATTTTCCTATTGGATGTTTGCGGTTCTTTGTGACGTACGCAGGTTTCGGCTCACCGCGCCCTTGGTACGAGCTACCACACCATTGGTACGAGCTACAGCTACCATGCCCTCGGCAGTTTAAAAATCATCTTGTTTCGTCAAAACCACTGCGAGAGTGGAATTACAAGTATTGAAAACGATCAGGAGAGAGTATTGTAGCATCTATTTAGCATAGCATTTATATAGTTATTTAGATTATTTTGTGTAGCCTAGTTAGTTAGTTAGTAGCATAGAACAGTTAGGATAGCTTCAAGTTAGCATAGATTTATCTGTGTTTAGTACAGTGATCAGGATGGTAACGGAATAGAGGTGGACATGCACCACACAGCTCGCGCTGAAAAGCGATGCAGTGCCAAACACTGCTCCTCCTGCATGGACTCCACCATCGCAGTGGCGTCTTGATGTGAGTGATCATGTATATTTTAATCACAATATATGGTTAGGCTAAAGTTAATCCTCTGGGGTCGACAAACTTGCCGGCGCATTTTGCTGGATTTTTTCACATAGCGGCAAAATATCAATATACCTACAGAGCGCGCTGTTGACATCAACTCGACAAAACTCACCAGATGCCGATCGCAATGCGGGAGTTAAGACTGCAGTTTGAGCCAGCGGCTGGAATTGATATCACCTTGTGTCCACAGACAATTCACCCTCCTCCACTTCAGGTGAAGGTAGGGGAGAAAAATCCTGGACTTCAAATGACCATAAGCTACCTGCGTCACTCCAGTCGCTCTCCATTTGAGTCTGACAGCAGTTGTCACTGCGGGTCTCAGGTGCACGCCCCCCACTCAGCCCCGCCCCTCGCCATCTCCGCTGGGGTCTGCCCATTTTTTTCAGCTTTTTCAAATGTTGCCAGTGGGTGGAGTCAGGCTCTGACCAGGGGTTTATTTACCCTTTAAAGGGACTATGTAGAATTCAGAAACCTTTGTTTTTGGCGACACAGGTGGCCGTTAAGTGAACTGCAGCCAGCAGTTTACTGCTTGGGCTCACACTGGTGCACACGTAACATAGAAGAGACTGAACATGATTCAGTTCCCCAGATATATTCACGGCAAAGTTCTATTTCTTGCTTCGCTTAGGGGTAAAAAGAAGTTACTTACATTGGTTCTGATGTTGCAAGGTTGGTTTTCCAACTGGGAACGCTGGGGGAGTGGGAAAAGTCACCATTCTCTCCAGAACAGGTTATGGAACCTTTCAAATGATTTCTAAACGGTTTTATTAAGTTGAAATAGTTGCCAAGTGCCCCTTTAAGTCTACATGCTCTAGACAACCTATGGAAGTCAGGGATGGTCTCATTTTTTGTTTTTGTTTAAAGTTATTTACATAGTGGCAATGCAAAAGCAATTAATACATACAAATCTTACATATAGCCCCTTGAAAGTCGACGTGTTCCTTCAGTTCACAATCTTTTTGTGACTATTTAGTAGCACTAAATCTTTGGCCTTAAAATCAAAGCTTTTTCATAAAATTGTACTTTAAAGGTCAAGTATGTTATTTTTGTGGCACTAAATGGAAATGACCATTCCGGTGTGAGAAGCGGGACCTTTGAACAGTGTAGACATAGGCCTATGTATTCACTGTTGTGTATATTAATATATATACATTTTTGGATTAACTGTATAACCAACTGATTTCTTACACCGTATCACACTGTTTTGCTTACATAATAAAATTTTAGATAAAATAAAAAGATACATTTAAAGACAATAATTCTGACCAATACCAATAAGCTAATAATAATTTTAATGTTATGGCTGATAAACAATAAATGGCCAATATTTAATTGCTACACGTGAATTTAGGTATAACAACATTATATTGTACATTATAAAAATTTATATGCATTCTGAGATATGCTAAAGATCACAGTATTATTAAATTAGTATTTTTTTTATTTTGAAGCATTAGAGGACAGCACAGGTCATCTAAATGTTAAAATAAGGGTTGGTTCTCAAATCAATATTTTTTTCCCAATAAGACTGGCTGATTGTACATTATCCCATCACACCTTTACTGCATATTTATATACATATTCAGATATGTCTCAAAAGCAGGAACTTAGCATACATTTTTGAGAATGAGCCAGCAGTGGGGTGTCTATGTACCTGCGTCTGCAATTTGGAGGCAGTGTGCAGGTTGTCATCTCTTCCCCTCAGTAGAGCTCTGAGGAAAGAGGAGTTCATCAAGAGAAATCTCCTGCTCCAGTGGAGCACAGCAACCCCTGTCAAACACACACACACACACACACACACACACACACACACAAAGTCTCACAGCGGCGCTTATGTAAATTGATAAGTTTCAGAGACAGTGTGAGATTCTGACATTATGTGGGGAGACACTGATGAAATCTTCACGCTTTTTTGCCCAGTGTGTCCTGAGTGAGAGCGAGCACAGGAAGGTGAATTATCTGCCCTGACCCAGTCCATCTGTTCTTACACATAAGGCTATCAGATTCTGGCATAATTTAACTGATTTTTGAATGTGTTTGAATGAAACCTTTTTCTTTACAAATATTTCTTGTTTGGGAAGAATGTTTTAGATATGTATGTACATTACCGGTCAAAAGTTTAGGGTCGGTAAGATTTTTTATGTTTTTAAAAGAAGTCTCTTCTGCTCACCAAGGCTGCAATTTTTTGATAAAAAATACACAAAAAAACACAGTAATATTGTGAAATATTATGACAATTTAAAACGACTTTTTTATGTTAATATATATTAATGTAATTTATTCCTCTGAAAAAAAGCCACACAATTTTTACATTTTTATTTCAGGATTCTTTGATGAATAGAAAGTTCAAAAGAACAGTTTTTATCTAAAATGGAAAGCTTTTGTTACATTAAACACTACCCTTTAAAAAGTTTGGGGTCAGTAAGAATTTGTATTTTGTTTTTGGGGGAAATAAATAGGAAATCAATACTTCTATTCATCAAGGATGAGTTACATTGATGAAAAGTTACAGTAAAGATATTTATAATGTTAGAAAAGATTATAATTAAATAAATGCTGTTCTTTGAACTTCCTATTCATCAAAGAATCCTGAAATAAAAATGTAAAAAACATTTTTCAACATGGATAATAATCAGACATGTTTTTGGAGCATAAAATCATCATATTAGAGTGATTTGTGAAGGATCATGTGACACTGAAAACTGGAGTAATGATGCTGAAAATTCAGCTTTTTTTCAGAGGAATAAATTACATTTTAATATATATTAACATAAAAAAAGTCATTTTAAATTGTCATAATATTTCACAATATTACTGTGTTTTTTGTGTATTTTTTATCAAAAAATTGCAGCCTTGGTGAGCAGAAGAGACTTCTTTTAAAAACATAAAAAATCTTACCGACCCTAAACTTTTGACCGGTAGTATGTATGTATGTATATTTGTGGTCTTTTTAGGAAAGAAATGAATACTTTTATTCAGCAAGTATCCATTAAATGTATAAAAATCCACAGAATAAAAGGATAAATGTGAGTTTACATCTCCCAATTCTGACTTTATGATAAGAAATGTTTCTTGAGCACCAAATAATCATATTTCTGAAGGATCATGTGACTCCAAAGACTGAAGTAATGGCTGCTGAAAATTCTGCTTTGCCATCACAGAAACAAATTACATTTTACAATTTAATAATATTTCACGATGTTACTGTATTTTTGATCAAATAAATGCAGCCTCGTTGAGCATGTGATGTTACTTCTGAAGCTGGAGCTCACTCTTGATTTTTCTTCTCTGTGTTTCTCCAGGTGAGCTCGGCACAGACTAATGGCAGCAGTGCGAGTTCAACACCCTCACGTAAACCACAGCCGCCCGCACCAAAGGTTCGCAAGAGCGTGAGTAGCCGGATCCACGAGGCTGTGAAAGCCATCGCCCTCTGCCACAATGTTACACCGGTATACGAATCCAGTGTGAACGGTGGCAGCACGGAACCGGAGAGTACAGAGGCCGACCAGGACTTTAGCGATGACAACCGCACTTACCAGGCCTCCAGTCCTGATGAAGTAAGAACTAAATTTTTCTCGTCTCGCGTCACCTTTAACGCCACAATTTCAAGGTCACCTTTTTCTCATGCTCCATATATTCATATATATTATGTAAATGCTTTTAAAAAAGAATAAGATGTAGTTTTTTTGTTTGTTTTTTTTTGAAGCACAATCATACTGTATATAAAAATACAAATCTTTAAAAAAAAAAAATCTAAATTTAAAGTGCTGTTTTTACATTGTTCAAGTTAGGGCAGGGTATTGACACCAATTTCACAATTCGATTCAATATTGATTATTTTGGATATCAGGTACAATACATGGCAAATTTTCTCAAGGAAAACAAATCACCACTAATGCTGTAAGGTAAAAATTACCTGATTTGGACACAAACACTTAAATTACACTTTTATTTATTTTTATAATAATAATGTTATATGAAATATAAACATTTAAATGGTGGCTGCATAAAAACTTGCCAGTTTTTTTCAAACAACATTTGGCAAAATGCTGCTCTAGAGTAAATTTTTCTAGCTGGCTAACGAGTTTATGGTCACTGGATTTATTTATTTATTTTTCTGAGGTAAATGTGATGTTACATTACATTGTTTACACGCCTTTTACTGACGTCTTTCCACGATTGAATCACAGATTGAGCGATTCTATGTGAAAGATACGGTTTTCAGATTAGTACTCTATCTTTTAACACACTTTCAGATGCTCGTTCATGTTTATTTCGCGCTGTAACTGGTATTATTAAGGCGGAAGAGAAGCTCACGTGCGCCTTCCATTCATTCATCAACTGAAACAGCATAGCCCAACGGATTAATAATGAGAATTAGTTTTTGAATATGAGAATATATTTTACCTAGCCCTTAAAAGTAGCCAACATTTTTAAAAGTTTTCTTCGTCTGTTTCTTCTGCTGCTGATTGCCGTTACTGATTCTCTGGTGTTCAGGTCGCAATTTATTTCTTATCACACAGCACAGAGCATTTACCATACGTGCAGGAGAACAAAAGACTCGCTTGGTCAAAAATTTTGGTCGCACCCTTACAAATTTTAGTCGATGTGCGACCAAATTGGTCCATCTAGAGCCCTGATTTACATACTTGTTGACATCATAAAAATGTGTTTATTATAAAAAATAAAATACTACTGTTTTGCTAGTTCTGTCAATCGATTATATATTAGGGCTGGGCGATATGACGATATTATCGTATATCAACGATGTCTCGCAAGTATCGCGATATCGATATCGAAGTCTGTTTCCAGACGATAATCGTCAATAAAAAAATAAAAAAAGACAAACATATTTCACATAGCCCTATAGTTATACACATATTTATTTACATGCAATAGCATGATTTAAATATTTTCTGTAGGCTAGTAGGGTTAGGAATAGAAAATCGATTCTTCTTGATAGCATTCTTTAAGCGCAAGACGCGAGAGAACACTTCTGCATGAGCGCTGTTTACTGAGCAGCACACAGCCGCTTCTCGTGCACGGACAAATGTGCATACAATATCACACACATATACTTCTTGTTAATTTATAGAATGAAATAATAAACATGATTAAACATCAGAAGAATTGTTTCAACCATGGAAAGACGTCATTACACATCTTTTTTCAAGTTCGAAATATCCCCGACCTGTAAACAGAGTCGGTAAGCAGGCCTGTGTCTATTGAATCCGTGCATTGACAGCCTGTACTCGGTGCCAATATTTGAAGTTGATAAAAGAACAAAGGATAAAGAAAATCTCTCGCTGAACTTTTACAGCCTATGCCTAAACTTAATATTGTGTGCCTGTTGTTCGGCGCTGACTGCTCCAACTGCAACACGAGTCTGTGTTGGACTCAGCATGCGACTTTGAGATGCGTTACCTGTCAAAGATCATTTATCACTTTCGTAATTCTGCTAAACATTTTTTCCTGGAGTTCTTGATTTTTATATTTTCGTTCTACAGACGAAAAAAAATAATCCTGTTAATTCAGAATAGCAGACATCTCCAATATTTTATTTTGGTTTAGTATAAAAGTTCATCAGAAAAGTAACTTTACCCGTTTCTGAATATTAATTTAAATGTTGCACATAATAAACAGGCCTTCTAAAAAAATAAAAACATGACCATTGTAATTAAAATTAAAATTTCGTTATATTGCAAACGGATGAAGAAATTGCGTTGCTTTGAATATCTCATGCACGCGTTCAGAGTTTGTAATGTTGGGAGGTCGGTTACAGATATCGAGCGTTATACTTTGCTTTAGATTAAAACATGAACAAAAACACATAAATAAAATACCCAAATATATAGCCTAATTATTAGTAACTTATGTTTCTAAATAAATAAAGCAGTAATTTTTATTGAGCGGCTTAAGTTTTTGCTCATGCAGAACAAAACAATTGGTTTTAAAACCTAATTTTAGACAAATAAAATAACAAATATATTATAGTTTGAATACAAGTTTTAAAAAAAGCGCACGTTATAATTAGGAAATTAACTTAGGCTATCATTAAATCAGTCGATAACGCTAAAGAAAAGAAAAGAAAAGAAAGAGACCGGACCTTAAAACAAATAAGCACCTGTCACCTTGACATCAACACGCATTCACTGTTCTTACAATCATCAAATTCGGTTCTGTTCTGTTCTCTATTCAATATTGTAAGCTATATTATATATTGAATTATACATTATATATATGAATTATATTATATATCATTTCTCCTCGCAAAACGAAATTCGTTTCAAATAGGCGATATGATAAGAACAGTGTGGAAATTTTTAGCTAACCACACAAAGCTAATGATTTATGCTCGTTCAAGCTCAAACTAAGCGAAGTAAAACCTTTAACGTGCCAATCATTAAATTAAACTAGCTGAATTCCTGGCTATCATTAGATAAAGTGCAGCCAGACTCAACGGGGCTGTTTACACCTGCCACTTCATGCGTTTTCTCAGATCGGATAGCTGATTTATCTGAACTCTGATTTATCAAAACGATTCCATTACACCTGGTCACATAAATGTGTTTCTGCAAAACGGATAGCCTAAATCCGATCTTCAATTCCCGCGCAATATACAGATTTAATGAAGTGCACGTCACCGAAAGCAACAGATGCGCTGCATTTTATTGATCATCATCAGCAAAATCACCAAAGACGGCAATAGAGAGAGCGCCAACTGCCTGGTGGTCAGATCATTTCGTTTCTTTACTTTTAATGAAGATTTAAGATTCTGCGACTTACTTTCACTTTCATTTGCGATTGCGCGCGTTGGCTTAGACGCTCAGCTGCTTATCTGAGGTGATTTGTGTGCAGTCGTGCCGTCATATCTGACTAAAAATAACATGACATATGGCCTATAACACACGGGCGGGGCGTGTTGGGGGGGCGGGGCTTGGGTAGACGATATTATCGGATATCACGATATTTTTTAAGGCGATTATCGATAAAATATTTTTGACATATCGCCCAGCCCTATTATATATTTTTATTAGATTAATCTCATGTTTTTTTTTTCTGTGAATTATTGCCATTAATCATGCACGCAGACATCACACGCCTCAATTTCTCTTTACGTTCATTTCAGACTATATTTAACTCAATTTAAGGCTGTTCTTATGAGAATTCTACACAGAACTGAAATTTTGGCATAAATGTGTGTGTTATTGTTCGTTCAAGTGCAAAAGAGAACTCTTTTACTTTCTAAAAGCATTTGCATGAATAAGAGCGTGATCATATAACGTACCGCTAGCCAAAGGACGGCATAAAATACAGATGCTGTGATAATTACGCTAAATATTTTAACGCATTAAACTGGACATTAGTATATTTTTGTTTTAAGTAGGGCTGTCAAATCGATTAATCGCACTAATCGCATCCAAAATAAAAGTTTGTGTTCACATGATATATATCATTTTTATTATATATAAATATAAATATTTTATATATAAATAATAATTTTTACTTAAATATTCATGCATGTGTGTGTATTTATATATATATAAAATAATTATACACAGTCCACCCACATATATCATGTAAACACTAACTTATTTTGGATGCGATTAATCGTTTGACAGCCCTAGTTTTTAGTATTTTAACTCTCTTCATAATTTTCACCTTGAACGGTTCCAGGAAAAAAAGTTTTTTTTATTATTATTTTTATTTTATTTAGAAAACAGACAGATTGCATTGACACTGGTCTTCTCATTCCTCTAACGGTGTAATCCTATATATCGCTGCTTTACTATTTATGACTCCCCCACTTTAGCCTTGAATTTACTGCCTTATTGGATGGTAATATAGACTCTGTGTTAGTAGAGAAATCTGAGAGGGCTCAATAAATATCAGAAGCAGAGGGGGCATGGGTAGGTCACACACCAGGAAGGACTTGGTCATCATTTGTGTTGAGAGATCGTAGATATTTATAGATCCGTTGTAGAGCAACAATATTTTGAATGAGTTGTTGGTAAGAAAAGCACTAAATAAATGGCAGAAAAGGCATTGAGGCCAAACATATGTCACAATGGCAGCGGTCCTCAAATAGATGGAGGGATACGTCAGGCTCATTATAGTTAAACATATTTTTTTTAACAGAGAGGAATGAAGAACTGTTAAAAGCTCGACTTTAAGGAATAATTCATCCCAGAATTACATTTCTGTCACAATCATTCATTTTTCTACTGTGGAACACAAAAGGTGAAGTTTAGCAGGATACAATGAAAGTGAATGGTGACCAGCGCCTATCCTAAAAATGACGGAAAACACCATATACGTATCGTAACAGTAGTCTATTTGAAATAAAGGTATACAAAAGTATAACCCATTGAACTTCCCTTCAAAGACTCGTTTTTATTAGCATGTTTTTTTTTTTTTTTTTTTTTTTTTTTTTTTTGAGCTTTTTTGTTATTTTAGAAGGTTCACAGCTTGTGGAGCATTTTTTTTATTTCTTTTTTTTTTGTCTTGGTAATAAAGAGAACCATAGCTCTCTTGATCATGGTGGGGTCAGTAAATGATGTCAACATATTTGTGTTTAGGTGAATAACCCATTCAGATAATTCTGTACGTTGTTTGCTGTTCACTTGCAGGATCTAATGAAGATGAACTAATGAAGAACAGTCATTTTCGAAGCATTGATTGTTTTAAAGACAATGCTGCAGTCATTACATAAATTGAGAATATTCCGGTGCTCTTTCATTTTTCCTTTGTACAACCCAAGCGTCTTTTTCTTCGGGACCTTCTGTAGAGGTAGATATCTTTTGAGAGTGATAAAAGGAAAAAGAAATCTGTCCATCTCCCTCTTTAGTGGAATTGCCTGTCCTCTCTTCTCCCTTGATGTGTCTACTTATTTATTTTCTTTAATGCCCAGGTCTTATCTTTCCAACGTCTTCACTCCGGGATTGATCAATATTTAATTTTCTCTGAGAGACTAGCGGTTAACACTAGTCTTTCTCTACGTGTCACTCTCATCGGCGCCTGTGTCTATGTGCGCTCGCTCAAAGACCTCCAGCCTTTTCAGCCTTTAATATGACAGACGCATTAGCGATAATATTCCTAAAGAGAAGCCGAGTTCACGGACTGAATAACCCAGATGCCTTTACGCACACTTACTTTAAGTCATTTGTGACCTTTGACCCTACCGTGTCAAGGGTCAGAGGTTTATCATGACCTTTAATGATCGAACATTCTCATGAGCAAGACCGTTTGTTATGTCCGATAATGAAGTTTTACTTATGGGGGGTAATGGAAGTTCACTGATGGTTTTATTAGTGGTTTTAGCTTATTCAAATGAGATGACAGTGTTCAGTGGCTGTTGACCTTTGGTTCTGCTAGGAAAAATATAGTATTGACCTCTAACCTTTAGCCAATTAAATAGAAGTTGTCACAAAAGATGGGCCACTCTGTACAAGAGAGTTATGGTATGTTCAATTCTTTTTTTTTTACAAAGATTTTTTTGGGGGGTTAGAATGAGGTTAAAGTAAATACGGTCTTGGTTTAGTTTTAGTTGAATGACCAAGAAATTCTGCAATGCAATGACATGTAAAATTATTCTGATTTTTTAGGCCTAAATAATTTATTGATTAACCCCTTAACTGTCACTTGCCCGTATATAAATTTACTTCACTATATTACTATTAAATCCTAATCTAGTCATGACAAACTATATATCGTTGGAAAGGTCTAAGACTCCTAAATAGATATTTTAGTGCTGTTTTTTTCTTACAAATTAGGAATGAACAGTAATATATGAATTTATGACAAGAGTGCGCCTCAAAAAAATCAACGTCATTACAGGAGTTTCTGACCTTTGTCACAAAAAGTCGACGCACACACTTTTAATAATTGAAACTTTGATTTTTAGTGCTAGAAGTTCATAATAAAACATAATCTAGTATTTGTCAATAAAAAAGGTAAAATTATATTTTTAAAAGTAAGGTTAGGAAGTACGGTGGCGATATTGCATTTACTTGAAGAAAAAAATCTACTCTGTTTTTCTGAATTAACGACTTAATTATCTCAGAATTACAAGATAATTTTTCATGGAAAAAAGTTTTTGCTCTGTTTTTCTGAATTAACGACTTAATTTTTCATGAGAAAAAAAGTTTTTGCTCTGTTTTTCTGAATTAACGACTTAATTATCTCAGAATTACAAGATAATTTTTCATGGAAAAAAGTTTTTCTGAATTAATGACTTCATTTTTCATGAGAACATTTTTTTACTCTGTTTTTCTGAATTAACGACTTATATTTTCATAAGAAAAAAGTTTTTGCTCTGTTTTTCTGAATTAACGACTTAACTATTCATAAGAAACATTTTTCATTCCAGAAAAACAGAGCAACAAAATTTTTTTCTCACTGAAAAATTAACTCATTCATTCAGAAAAACAGAGCAAAAAAATTTTTTTCATGAAAAAATTAACTCGTTAATTCAGAAAAACAGAGTAGATTTTTTTTTTCAAGTGAATGCAATACGCCTTCGTAAGGAAGTCCTCTAAAGTATATTACATATATATATATATATATATATATACATATATATATATGTGTATATACATCTTTTTTATTATTATATCACATATTTTAGTAGTTATCATAAATTAGGAATCATTTGATGGGTTACGAACTCAGAATTCATCCTGTGAAACCCGTTTTGAAATTAGACTGCTGTTGTTACCATTGAATGGTATTTTTCTATTAGGCCCCTCCCCTTTTTGGCATCATCTTTCATAATTTATTACCAAAACCTTTTCTAATCTTGACAAAACACATATTGTCAGAAAGGTCTGAGTCTCAAGGTTCCAGATTGTGTGACAGAATTGATATTTGGATAGAAATGTATTAATTTGTTATGACAGAATGCATACAATTAATTTCAATGGAATTCAATGGCACCCGGTGGCTATTTTTGGTATAACGCCTAAACAAAATCTCATGGGAACTTCAATTTTTGTGATATCAACTTTAAATTTGGAACACAACTTGGTTAGATATATAGCTTCCATTTTATAGTAATTTTATAGTAAAAAATATTTTGTTAAATATTTATATTATATTAATATATATATATTATATATATATATATATATATATATATATATATATATATATATATATATATATATATATATATATATATATATATAGTATATTTTATTTACTGTAAATTATAACTTCCATAACTTTTTTATACTTACATTTTTTTAAGTGCTTTCACTTCAGTAATATTCTGCTGACTGTTTTCTTTAAAACAAGACCAAACTTGTGTATATTACAAAGCATACTTGAATTACAACCATTTAAGTTTGTATAGTGCATTTTAATGTCAATTATCAAAAAGAGGGGTGACAGGTAAAGGGTTAATGACATAATATAATATAATTGTTATTCCTAGAGCTAAAATACTTAGCAAGTTGTCTCTAGATTTTTTTAAAAGGCCAGTAACCACAAACAACTGAAAGTCACATAAAAGTCATTGTAAAAGTATGAAATATATATCGTTCATAGCGATAAGCGAAAGATAGATTTCAGATAAACTTCTCAGCATATTCCTAGATGAAGCTGCTCTGTCCGATAAAGCCATCTCCACTATGCCTTCTTTATGACGTCGTATCATATTTCCTGTCACATCTGGTCTCTTTATTAAATAACAGCCACGTCTTCATGTGGTCGTAGGTCACATGGTGCGGTTGCAATCCTGTCCGCTTCTTGAAGGCGCAGTGATCTTGGTTTATGATTACAGCTTTTCTTCCTGTACTGCTGAAATGATTGATAGAGTGTATTAAAGGCTCTCCCCTGTGTCGTAAAACAGTTCTCTGCTCGTCTCCTGAAGGCATTTCCCCACCACCTGAGTTACTCGTGTGTGTGTGTGTGTGTGTGCTGCTCTTGAGGGCATCATTTAGCACTGTCAGGTTGATAGAAGACTGGCTAATTAGTCATATCACATTGAAATGTCATAAACAAGAGTTCTAGCTGTGTTCAAATGTGTGTAAGATTTAATCACAGGCCTGCAAAGGCATAATTTGCAGTGATCGTTAGGATCTTTCAGCCTTGAGATAAACAGTAGGGTCAAGAAGTCAGATGGAGGAAAAAATATTTAATTTATTACGTTTACTTCTAATTTACTTTTCATCATGACTTGATTCAAAAGTTGAATTATCAACAGAACGTCTCAGTATTTGGTTTGTCCCTCTTTTGCTTTAAGCACTACAGCTGCATGAGCTCCACAAGTTTGTGTAAAGCCTGATGATCATATGATTTGTGAATGATCTGAATGCAGTCGTTTGCTCCAATGGAGGCAAGAAAATCAGAATTCCCGTGATCAATGTTACAAAAGTCATTTTCAGAAATTGAATTAGTGACCTAGTGCAGATGACACTTGTTTTCCCGAAATCCAAAAATAATTTTTCCAAGTATTCACCTTTTTTTATTAAGTAAAAGTGGGTGCAGCCATTTGTAAATTGAATGTGTCTGGCTTCCGATGTCATCCGCTGTCCAGTTATTTTTAGCTGTACAAAAAAACATTGGTTTGCTGCTTGTTATTGCAAAAGTTAATTGCGATTAATCGCATCCAAAATAAAAGTCTGTGCTTACTAATATATTTGTGTGTGCTGTATATAATTATTTTGTATATATAAAAACCTATGCATGCATGTATATATTTATATAAGAATTATTTGCGCTTAAATTTGTGTGTATATATATATATATATATATATATATATATAAAAATACACAATCTATATTATATAAATATAAATATTGTATATATGAATAACACATTTTCTTAAATAGATACATGCATGTGTGTGTATTTATATATACAAAATAATTATGTACAGCCCACACAAATATATTTTGGAATGCGATTAATTGCAATTAATCTTTTGCACAGCCCTACTTTATTTTAATGCAATGGCTTAATCATAAACACACTGGTTTGTAGCTCAAACAGTTTTACCAGTTACTGCACTTTGTTATTCTTCTCAATATTTCCCTTTAGTGGCTAATGAACCAGAAGTCTCATTCACAGAAAATAGCTTCCTTCCACGTTGAAAAATTAGCTGGATAAATGTAAATGTCTTTTTTGAGAAAAGCAATTAAAGTGCCACAATTATGCTATTTTTAAAGCTACACTGTGTGATTTTTTACCCCATCTAGCGGTGAAAAGGTATATGACCATTCAGGCGACATCACTTTGCTTCCCATTTTGTTCCGTCTTTAGTTCTTGATTGGTGACTGTATAAATTTTAGATTACATGGGTCTTCATTTTTTTACTTCGTCCATGAGTGTACCTAAACCTAAAGAGCGTGAACTTCCTTGAATCAATCAAGTACGTTCCTTCTTCTTCTGTGAATGACCTTTTGAAAGACCTTAGTGCCAAAATGACATTAGACATTAAATCCTTTATGTTGATGTTTCTTTAATGGCACATTATACAATCATCAAATACTTCCTTCTTTAACACTTTATAAATAACATCAAACGTACAATATTTCTTTAGATCAGTGTCTTCTCAGTTAGCAAGAAACGAAAGCAGAACCACAGCGTGTTTTTGAACGAAGGTGTGCCGTTAATTTTGTTGGTATGGTCCGCATAGGTGTCTTCACTTGCGTTTGTCAAGGAACACTATTTGGTGCACGATAATTCATCAGAATCAATATAGATGTCAAAGCCAATTGTCTGCTTGGTAGGTGTGCAGAAAAGTTTAAAGTGGTGCTAGCATTTACATGATTGTCTTTGCCAAATCATGTGGCATCTTCATGATTTTTCATAATTGCGAATAGGTTCGTGAATAAATGCTGGTATTGGTCTTGTATCTTCATTCTCCAAATCAGCACCTACTTGATTCTTTAAATCGTTCCTGCGTTAAATTGTTGTTCTTCAGAAAATCTGATTATAGAGGTGTTGATAGACAATTTTGTTAGAAAACTGTAACATTTTACACACAAAGGTTCATTAAACTATCATTATGCCCATTAACAACAATGTATAATTCTTTTATTTGCCACCTTTGGTATGTCAACTTCATTTACTAAATATATCATTAAATTCCTTGTCATTAATGAGTACGTACAATAGTTAGATGTTTTATTATTAGTTGTCAACAAAAGAAGCAAATATATAAGCAAAATGGCTAGTCCACATATGGTACCAACTAGTTAAATTGGTTGTAAATTCAAGTATCTTTTATTTATAATGTTGACATATAATTTACTGATAAGAAGAAACAATCAATAATAGTAGTAATAAGAAAGTTACAATAAAAATCATTTACATATATTGACAAAGGATATTATTAATAATCAAATTAAATAATTTGCAACAACCAATATATGTTATTAGGTGTTAAATATAAAAATATTAGCATGAACAAATTCATATTCCGTTCTGCTTCAATGAAGCTGAGGTGACATTGCTTATTGACCACTGAAGCCGTGCCAGCCAGTTCACATCCTTTCCCATCTTGCCGAGGTGAGTTCAGTAAACATATGGAAGATGCCCTTGTAGTTGATGTTCTCAAGACGGTACCTGACTTGCCTGCTGCCCCTGCTGCCAAAGACTTTGCCCTGGCCTCTGCAGTAATCCTAGGTTGCCTTTGCAATGTTCAAACCCGTTCCATTTCGACTGAGAGCCTTGTGTTGAGCAACTTGCCGCAAGCACACCACACAGTGTTCCAATAACCAGATGCCGTCATCGAGAGGGACAGTGCAGACACACTGGTAACCTCATGTGCACCTGCATGCCACAGACTCCTAAGCCTTGAACCCAGGCATCTGAATCTATTCCCGATTTTGGTTGGCTGCACTTTACTGCTGACTCAAGTTGTTTCCTGACTTGAGTTGTTTCCTGAGAACTGCAGCCTGAGCCCTGAAACAAGCCTCTAAATATTTTCATGTTTTGATCTATGACATAGAACACACAGTTATAACCTGCTTGTGGTTTTTTAAACTTTATTGTGTCTACTTGTGTTTTAAAAAAACTTGAATAGGCTTTAAAATATATACATTTTGGATTAACTTGATAGACAAAACGTGTCAGGGTCACAACCCTTTCTCAAACACAGATCTTTTTTTTTGCGATTTTCCAAAAGTCTATGGGGAAAATGCATAGCTTTTTCAATTGAGGAAACCCATGCGTCACTAGCTTCCGAGTTGTCTTACAAAGTGACGTCATCACTCAGTACTCTATTTCACAAAGAGTTTAAAATGGTTCCATAAAGGAATCTTTCAACTGCTCCTTTCTGAGAGCCTACTCTGCTCTGATTGGTCAGATGTCTTAGTCTTTTGGGATTTGATCTACCACTTACCAGAGCGCATCAGAAGCGAAAGTCCATTACCAGATTTGAATTTATGATTGAAAACTTGCATGCAACTGGTCACAAAACCACACACACAAACAATAAAGTTCTTTCACTTGTGTGTAGGTGGCTCTGGTGCGCTGGACTGAGAGTATGGGTTTGACTCTGGTGAACAGAGACCTGATGTCCCTCCAGCTGAAGACCCCAGCCGGTCAGATCTTGACCTATTACATCCTCCAGATCTTCCCCTTCACCTCAGAGAGCAAGCGCATGGGCATCATTGTCAGGGTACGTCTCGCACTACAGCACTGTGTGTTCAAGCTTGTTCATACAGTATGTGATCAAAACATTTTTCTCAATTCAAATGAGAAATGTGTGTGTGTTTGAAAATGCTCCCTTTTTGTGTCCTTTAGTCTTTGCTGAGTAAGCTATTATATACTTCAGAACTCTGTACTTGAGCGTTTCTGTTAGTGTTGTGTTTGCCTTTTGTTTGTCTGTTGTATTTCATATATAAGAGTATTTATGACTAGCTTTTGACGTATTTGTGTGGGAGCGAATCACCTCTTTGACTTTTTCATTGATAACTTTAGGAGTGTTATCATGTTGGTTGTGTTCTACAGTTGAACACGCTAATGATTTAGACATATTTTAGTATGTTTTTAAGTTCTCTTTTGAATTGATTATGTTTCAGGAGGAGGCTACTGGCGACATCACGTTTTACATGAAAGGGGCAGATGTTGCTATGGCGAGCATTGTACAGTACAATGATTGGTTGGAGGAGGAGGTAAGAATACATGAACCATTGTTGATGGAGAAAATCGCCATTCTGCTTTTTCATGCAGGCTGGTGAGCTTATGAATAAACCTAATTGTCTGTTTCTGTGACCCTTCTTGTTTTTGTTTTGTTTATTTGCATTTTTAATTGTTTTTGTATCCAATTCATAATCTGTATTTACACACACACAATCAAATGCAATCAAAAAATGCAGTACCTTTTATATTTGTTCCTCAAATGTAATTTATCCACACACACACTCACACACACGCACACACACACACAAAAGAAAAATGTCCCTTGATCTTACAAATTTAGATGTAGGGGTGACTAGTCCTACAGTAGTTGTCTAATTTTTTAGCTAAAATTTAAACAAAATAGTTAGGACACGCAATTACGAAACTATAAAAATGTTAACAGGAATTTAAAAAATTTCTAATCATTTTTACATTGTATGCAAGTTATATACATACACTCCATGGGTGTAATTTCCCCTCTTAACAGTAGGGGGGACAATAAACAAAAAAAATCTAAAGAGCAATTTTTTGAAGGGGATACTAATAATATAGCCAATTTTGTACTTGTAGCTTACACAAAGGGGTAGTTGTTTAAATATGAGTTAGGTTCATAGGTTCACCACACGGTCATATTATTATTATAAATGGTCTTGTGTGCTCCTCATAGTATTTTAGGTTTCGTCTGTGGACAGACGAGCCCACTGATCTGCCACTTAACATCATATAGAGCAAATCCCAACACAACGGTATATCTACAATATTAGCCTAATATCAGTTCACACATAGGCTTATCACCGTGTTAGTTGTAGTGGGTGACTTTCTATCCAACAAGCTACTGTATTAAATAAGCTACCAAACAAGCTAGGGAACATAATTGCTGACATGACTCATGGAAAAAGTTTGGATATAATTTTTTTTTTTAAATACTCATTTTAATTTATTAATAACTCAGCATCATCTGTATTAAAGAGGAAAATAATCACTTCATCTGATGATTAAAGTGAATATTAGCCTTGACAGCCGACTTAATGTTGCACTGTGAGGTAAGGGAGAGCGGACTCAAAATGTTTCTAAACTTAAATCGTTTGTATTTTACCAGGTACACAATTATTTTAAGTATATATCATTATATTATTTACAATACACAGCATGGTTTTTAATGATATTTTTAGGGGGGCAACCCCCAACCTCTCTATCCGCCTATGCATAAACTACTGTTCAAGAGTTTGGTGTAACAAAGCCTTTTTTCTGAACAGATAATACTTTAATTCAACAAGGAAGCATTAAATTGATCAAAAGTCACAGTAAAGCTTGGGAAATAAATGTATCATGGTTTTCACAAAAATATTAAGCAGCACAACTGTTTTTCAAAATTATAGTACATGTTTCTTAAAGGGTAATTCCACCGGTGGAGACATGAATATGTATTGAAAGTGGGTCATATATGTAGTAGAATAGTATCAAAAATTTCTAATTTGGGTCCTACTTGGCCAGATAAAAGGCAGAAAATTACTTTTTAATGCTTGTGAATTGTAGACAACAATCCCCATAGTGCATTGCAATGCTCCGCAGGCCACTCCCACTACTCCGCCCATCAATGTAGAAGACTAGACTTGAGCTCCACTCTACCGCCTGCCTGGAAATCATTTCGCACAATGAAATCAGATAATGCACGATAACATAATATGACAACGTAAGAGAGTCAAGGCGGCGCCTTGCCATCAGTCAATGGATTTACGTGATTCTATATGGGCTTCAGACAATCGGCGCACTTACTCTGACGTGAAATTTTACACGTGAAATGCCGCCAAACCTTGGAGCGTTTTGTCTTCGGCATCTTCATTAATCCCCTCGCAATCAAACGTTCCGGGAGTCTCCCACATTTTGATAATGGCTTCCTGATGCGCGCAAATTAGTTCATCTCCCGGAATCTAGAGCGAGTGAGCAAGAGTGCGCATGCGAGACAGATCAGACTGTGCTTCAAAGGCCCTGTCCCAAATGGCACACTCCGGACTTGTGGACTTCCTCAGAGTCCACACTTCGGTTACGCCATGTAGTGCAGGCCTATAGTGCCCTTAGCGCGAGTCTTCGAGGGCGCATTAAGAGGTATTTTGGGGACAGACTCGATCGTCACGCCGGAAACAGGAAGACGTTCTGGTTGTTGCATAGACAGTATAAATACAATGGCAGGATTTATTTTATTTTCTCAAATCGTATGTCCATGTGAAATACGCAGCCTGCTTTTAAAGTTCTATAATTGTATATGCCACCTGGGCATTACAATAGATGTCATGGTTATGTAAATGATAAAAAAAGTTGTAAATAATAATACATAATGTTCAATTTTAACACAAAATTAAAATGAGTTTAAGAAAATGTATAGGTTTCAATATTCATAATACGTTTATGACTCAGTAAAGCCAATACATTTGGTTCTATTTATGTAATGAATCATAATGCGATCGTATTATTTAACACTCTTTTATTACGTTTGACATATCAACCACTGGTCTCTAAAGGTTCGAATAGACTGTACAACTGGTAAAATGCACGCCTATGTCATAACCATAATGATACTTACACCTTTAATATTCTATCTTTACAATCCGTGAGTGAAATCTCCTCCCATCTGTTGTCTGATTGGCCTTTCGCAAGGATTCCTGGGTAGTTAAAGTGCGTGGAGCCTGCATCTATGCGGGCTTCGCGGAGACCGCTTCAAGGGTACAAAGGGGGTGCTGCTGAGCACACTTCAGAGCGTTAAAATGCCAAATGGGACGGACTCGTAGACTCGGCGAGCACGCGCAATTTAAGTCCACGAGACCGCAAGTCCGCGTGAAGTGCGTGATTTGGGACAGGACCAAACTGTATAGTGTGCACACAAAGGAAGAGAGCGAGAGACGTGTGCGGCTCATGACACAGACTCAGGCACGAAATGTTCGTTCTTATTAGGTCTGGTTATTACCGTTTACGTCGGAATGGGTTCCTTATTGGCACCACGTTTCGGTACCCAACCTCGATCAGAATGCATCCGTCTGCATATTCAGAACCTTTGTCCGTATTTTCAAAAAGTTTCTGCCGGTGAAATCAAACGCTCTGGCACTGATCTCTGATAGGTCTGTTAGCGCATTAGGTCCAACCCTTATGGGCGGATTTGAAAGAGTGGGAACTAGTGCTCTGTAGTCTTTACAGAAATCCCCCCTCTTAAGGCCTGTTCAACACCGGGATGAATTTCGTGTGCGTCATTCGCTAACGTTTAACGCCTTGTGACTAAACAAAGGGCGCCAATGTGATTGTGTACACCAATGCGTAAAACGGCACACGTAAAAGCGTCAAATTAGATTGGCGCTTTTGCCTCACGTGTTTGGAGCTTCTGAAGTTGCAGTAAAACACAACTTGGGGCGCTCAAACACAAAACGGTCTTGCTGAGCACACATATGTAACGGCGAAGAAGATATACGCCAAGTAGCGTCGCCGTCTACATAGCCAGGAAGAAATAAGATGAGGAAGATGGAAGGCAAGATGAATGTAGAGAAGCTGGTCTCGTTGGTGCAACATAAAGAACTATATGACAAACACGACTACAAACATCTTGATAAAAGAAAACTGATATGGAGTGGTATTGCAGAGCAAATTGGCGCCATCTAATGTCAGGGAATGAATTTGCGTATTCACTCGGCTCATCTTTAGCGAAAATCGCTTGGGTGTGAACACAAAAAAACGTGTTGAAAAACGCTGACGAATAACGCGTGCTGACTATTCGTCCCGGTGTGTATCGGGCCTTTACACTTCCTCCTACAATGACGTAAAATGACGTTTTTTGCATCATTGTAGGAGGAAGTGAAAAAAGGTAAATAGCGGAATTCTCTCGTTTCAACAAATCATCATTTTAGAATGATTTCTGAAGGATCATGTGACACTGAAGGCTGAGAGTAATAAAGTGTAAATTCAGCTTTGCCATCATTGAATAAATTACATTTTACAATGTTTTAAAAACATAATAGAATCAGTTATTTTAATTTGCAATAATATTCTATAGTATTCCTGTTTTACTGTATTTTTGATCAAATAAATGCAGCTTTGGTGAGCATAAGAGACTTTAAAATATATACATATGTTAAGTTATGAATTTATAGTTTTTACAATTATATGTTTAGTATATGACAACTTATGTTTACTGCCCCTATATCTGTAATTCCAACACACTTCCTCAGCAACCTGATGTGACGGCAGTGTTTTTGGTGTTGAATCCCGTGAATGAATGACTTTATGAACAGATCCCTGTTGAATTAAGAATCAACACATATGATAAGGCACCGCCAAGCATAACAAGCAGCTCGGCCTGTCCTATCCTTTGTGATCAAGGACAATCAGCTCAGTCCATCATCACACATGCATTTCTCGCTTTGATGATTACAATTTGTATTGGCAATATTCAGTCGATGAGGGGCGGAGATGAGGCTTATTAATTAATGAATGACCTCAATAAAGGCGTATGACTGGGAGCATCATGTCATAATCCTCATCGGCCTGTTCACGATGCGCTGTGTGTCTGTGTTAGACGCCGCTATGAGGACGGGTCAATAAGTAATCACTGCATCACTTTCGCCTGTTGCATTTTCATATCAAAAATAAACCGATGTCCCACATCTTTTACAGTCTGCTCAAAGATTCCCATAGGCACTGTTGTATTTTTCACAATTGATCCATCCTGTGCGTGTGTTTGCATTTATCTATTTGTGTGACAGCGTTTTGATGTTTCCTGTAAATACAATTGTGTTAAAAGCATTGTTTATATCTTTGCTCCAATGCTTTCTGTATACCATTTGAGTTGATTGTCTTACACACCATGGCTGTAGCAGATGTAACTGTAGTTGTGTGTTGCATTGTGTTGTCTTAGTGTGGGAACATGGCCAGAGAGGGCCTCCGGACGCTGGTGGTGGCGAAGAAATCACTGACTGAAGAGCAATACCAGGACTTTGAGGTATGATAGACCAGCTTTGCTTCTGCCCTCAGTTAGTATTGTAATTAAATATGTAGATTAAGATATATATATATATTTTTTTAGCTATTTAATAGATTTCTTTTTTTCCAGCTATTAAGTATTCATGGATTTGCTTTGAAATAGTTTGAAATTGTGATTTTTTTACTCGGGCAGAGGAACCATCTTTTCAAGCAAACAGTTATTGTTGACAAGTAGATACAAATTGTTTCATGTAATATCCAGTAAATGCAGAAAGAGATCATTTTAAAGGATCTGGGCATATTTCCCTACATGTTTTAATCAAACAAACCATTTTTATTAATTTAGAACCAATATAGTGTTCATATACTCTCAGTTTATTCTGAAAAGTTGATTTGTTGCTCAAGAATAATTTATAATTATTATAAGTGTTGAAAAGAGTTATAACAATGTAACTGGAAGTACATTATTACACATAAGTACATAACTGTAAGTATGATGTTTTGATGCAAAGGTATTCTTTAAGGATTATGTTTAAAAGAACATAATTTATTTGAAATAGATTTTTTTTTAGTTAATATATGAAGAGTTCAGATGCAAAAGCTTCTAAATGCCATTTGAAATTTTCTTCTAAAATGACCATTTTTATCAAGCTTGTATATTTAAGTTCAGTAATTTCACTTAAATGACAATTAATAGGTAATCTTCATTGCCATTTAAGTGAAATTACTGAACTTAAATATACAAGCTTGATAAAATGGTCATTTTAGAAGAAAATTTCAAATGGCACTTAGAGGCTTTTGCATCTGAACTCTTCATATGTATTTACTATCACTTTTTAATAAAAGTGTTTTGCGTCCAATAAATTGAATACATCCGTACTCAACAAACGTGTTTTTTTTTTTTTCAGTTAATAAGCAACCCTAAACTTTAGAATAGTAATATGCAGCAATTTTTACAGGACATTTAAAAAAAAAAATCCTTTTAATATATGAATAATGTCACTTGTGTTGCTGTTGGAAACAAATAATTGAATCAGATTTTGGAATTGATTAATTGGTCAGTTTGAACCGACTCAAATCAAGTTGACCACTTCTAATTCTACTGAAGCAAGTCAAATTTAAAGTTCTTATTACTTAACACAGATTTTATCCATCTCTGATGATCTACCCAGAGTCGTTATAATCAGGCAAAGTTGAGTATCCATGATCGCGCCCTGAAGGTGGCGGCAGTGGTGGAGAGTCTGGAGAGAGAGATGGAGCTTCTGTGTCTCACTGGAGTGGAAGATCAGCTGCAGGCTGATGTCCGGCCCACACTGGAGCTCCTCCGCAATGCTGGGATCAAGGTACACATACGTCATGAGACCAAAAGTATTTGAACACCCAAACACTAGGCTATACATATTGAAAATTTAACCCTATAAAGCCTACTGTATATGTACTGTACATACTGTCTCTTTGATGGGAAATCAATGATTTTGATAATTCAATCAGTGAATAATCTTTTTCTTTGTGAAAAATCTTATTAAAATGTGAGTTTAAAATATGATGCATCTGATCTTTGAGGAATATTTATTTGTACATCTCTGTCATCATTGTATTGTATTGCATTATATGGTTTGCCCCCACAATGAGAGCTGCAGAACATTGATCATAAAATAGCACATTTTAATGCCATCTTACTAAGACAAGACTTAATATCGGGAGATTCAACCAATACTTATAAACATCTCACTGATTTACATTACAAGCTATCTTACTTTATGGCCATATGCTATGGAAGCATATTGCATTCATGTATGCTTTTTCTGAATTAACAAGTTAATTATCTCAGGATTACGAGATAATGTTTCATGGGAAAAAGTTTTTAGTCTGTTTCTGAATTAATGACTTGATTATCTCAAACTCATTAATTCAGAAAAACATAGTGAAAACTTTTTTTCATGAAAACTTTTCTTGTAATTCTGAGATAATTAACTCATTAATTCAGAAAAACAGAGCAAAACCTTTTTTTCCCACTGAAAAATTATCTCGTAATTCTAAGATAATTAACTCATTAAATCTGAAAAACAGAGTAGATTTTTTTTCAAGTGAATGCAATACGCTTACGTATTATACATATCAGAAACTGCACTAAATATTTATTTATTTTTTTTGCTTAAATTGGGCCTCTTCGTGGTGTTTTTCTTTTCATCCTTGAATATGAGCCCTATATTCCCCCATATAATACCATAAAAATCTGATGTATTAAATCTAATGCTCTATAATCAACAACACATTTTCAGACTTTTTAATTCTGATTTTATTTTTTATATTTTGTCTAAATGTTCAATAAAATTTTCCATTTAATTTTTTTTCTATGATTTCATATTTCAGGCTCATACTATTCTACATCACTGACCGATCAAATAAGGCTTTGGCGAGACAAAAATTTGCTTTGGCAGGCTCCAAAAAAATTGATTGATTTTAAACCCCTGATTTAGTGGGGCTTAACTATAAGACAGTAGTGTGCACAATATCGGATGTCACTGAGAAGCTGCAGCCGCGTGGGGAGGATTTTTGGTGTGGCGGCCCATCACCACAGAATGAATGTACAGTAGCGTAAGTACTGAGGCTGTATAGGGTTAATATTGACCCTTGGGTTCTTCTTAATGTTTCAGATCTGGATGTTGACCGGAGACAAGCTGGAAACTGCTACATGTATCGCCAAAAGCTCCCACTTAGTGTCCAGAAATCAAGACATCCATGTCTTCAGACCGGTAGGATCAGAACCATTCATCATTTGGATTTTAACTGTAATGGCTTTAGAGTTAAATCTCTGTGGTGTTTTAAACCTTGTTCAGACTGTCAGTCCAAATCAGATTTTCTTTTTATCAAACTGAAGTATGGGCAATATAAAAAATTGACAAAGCCGTTTCAAGCTACAGTGGTTTGAAATTTTATTAAATCTTATGTCTGGAAATCCGTTTCAGTCTGACCACTGATTGGATTTTACATAGCTTTTCTGCCTTTATGGCACTTTCTCATGCCACGTAAACACGTCGTACGTCAATGCAAAAACAAGGTTGTGTTTAGTTGTCAATATGCATGTCACACAAAAAATAATAATATAATGTAGACATCTCTGTTCCAGTGATGAGGTGTCTTACTTCTTTCTGTTCTGTTTTTTTTTTTTTTTTTTTTTTTTTCATTACAGTGTTAAACACTCATACCACATTGAATCTAATTTTTCTAGATTCTGATTTGGGCCACTTCCATATGTGGTACTAAATCAGAGACTGTTTTGCAATGTGGTTATATCGGAATTCATTCATGCATCACAGTTAAGTGCTGACAAGAAGTCACTCCAAAGATTTTACATACCAGTAGTTCTTTGGTCACTCGGTTAATATGGAAGACAGCTGTGAGGGTAGTCAGTGGAGGGACAGTGAGGTCTAAGTATCACAGTGACAGCTCTATATAAGCGAAACTCGAGGGAAATCTAGAAAAACTTTGTTCTCTTTCTCCACATCCTCGTCTTCATCCTCCTTATCAAATTTGCGGACTTCCAGCACATTATAAATGAACTGGAAATGCTGACTTTAGTAACCTCCATGTTTACTTCCATATGACAGTTTGCTGAGTGCCATGTTGGGTCAGTTCAGATCAGTTCACAATGGATTATGATATTGGCCACATAAAAAAAAAAAATAATAAAATAATAAAAAAATCATATCTGAGTAAAAATAAGAGTTGAGCATTAAGGCTTGCAATGTGAACATAGCCATTGATCATCAGATCTTCATCCCATAGATCAGATTCTAATGCCATAATAATTAATAAAGGCAGCTTTCTAAAGTACTTCTTCCCTCATTAATGTTCATGGGTAGCCTAAATCATTCAGACCTTAATATTATATAGTTTACTGTTATGACAACAAAATTTTTCAAGACATTTTCACCTGCTATATACCCAATGTTTAAGATCTGTTTGTTTTTTTTATGCAAATTAGCACATATGTAATTAGATTAAATTAGATTGTAATCTATCTATCTATCTATCTATCTATCTATCTATCTATCTATCTATCTATTTATCTATCTATCTATCTATTTATTTATCTATCTATCTATCTATTATCTATTTGTATTCTATTATCGATCATCGATCATCCTATCTATCTATCTATCTATCTTATCTATCTATCTATCTATCTATCTATCTATCTATCTATCTATTTATCTATCTATCTATCTATCTATCTATCTATCTATCTATTTTTATCTTTCTATCAGCATCATCTCTCTATCTTTTAAAAATCATTAAACATTCAAATGTATGCATTACATTTTTAAAGATTAGATTATTATAATAAGCTAATACAGATTTTTCATTATGAAAGTTAATAGTTGTAACAAAAATCTCACACTCCTTACCTTCTGCATTTTATAATCATTTCCTTTTCCTCAGTCGAAGCGATCTAATCTAACCGCTGAAAAGACGTCAGGAAGGGGCACGCTGTTTCGTGAGACATTTTCATATGCCTTAATTCGTGAATTTCAATGCGCGTGACGTCTTACGTTCGTTGATAAATAAACTGCACGTGTTTTGTGGAAGAACACATTAGCCGGAGCTACTTCTCTCCATTAATGTCTATGGCGAGTTACGCAGGCACTGGGCAACTCCGCATCAGAGTCAACCCTGGCAGTAAAACAGTCCTGAATATAAACACTTATTATAGGCGTACCGTCGTGATTCAGGATAAGTCAAAAACACGGTTTGGAAAATGGATTCATGATGTAGCCTACTCGCTCATTTCTGAACATAAATTATGGACTGCAGCAGCTGATATAACGGCGTTCTGTTGCGCGAGCGTCCACTCGCACATATGCGACCACATACAATTTTAACTCGCACATTCTCAAAAGACAATTTGGTCGCAGTCTGGAACCCTGGTAGAGTCCAATGCAATACCGAGAATATATATATAATTTTATACTCCATGGTTATACTAAAGAAACGTCAGTCACAAAAACAGACAAAACAGACACCCCTTGTTATGTTTATGCTTCTTTTAAAAATTATATTAAATAAACATAACTATATGTGAGCAATAAGGTACGAGAGGCTGTGCTGTATCGCTGAATAAGTAACGGCTCAAAGGTGTTGTTAGGCATGACGCTAAAGCGGAGTTATTACTTATTCACGATACAGCACTTGCCTCGAGTATCTTATTGCTTTTATAAAATGGTTGCCACACAATATTTAAGTAAAAAACAATGTTAGTGCAACTTTCTTGAAGTAAAATCACTAAAAGCCTACCTTCCGCTGGAAAAAATAGTCCCCGAGTGTGAATAGCAACAATGTTCCAGTGTGTAAAATGCATGAAAGCTCAAATAAAAACAACACAGAATCGCAGTGTTGCGCAGCGATCGATGAGAACCGTTGGGTGAAGCGGTCGTAGCTGTGTTTTATCGTGAATAAAGCACAGCTCTTGACCAATCAGAACCAAGGATTCAAGGACTAACCGTTTTATAAGTAAGCAATAAGGTACGAGAGGCTGTGCTGTATCGTGAAATAAGTAACAGCTGAAGGGCGTTGTTAGGCACGACGCAAAGCGGAGTGCCTGCAACCCCTTCAGCTGTTACTTATTTCACGATACAGCACTTGCCTAGAGTATCTTATTGCTTTTATAAAACGGTTGCCACACAATATTAAAGTAAAAAACAATATAAGTGCAACTTTCTTGAAGTAAAATCACTAAAAGCTTACCTTCCGCTGGAAAAAATAGTCCCCGAGTGTGAACAGCAACAACGTTCCAATGTGTAAAATGCATGAAAGCTCAAATAAAAACAACATAGAACCGCAGTGTTGCGCAGCGATCAATAGAACCGTTGGGTGAAGCGGTCGTAGCTGTGTTTTATCGTGAATAAAGCACAGCTCTTGACCAATCAGAATCAAGGATTCGAACTACCCGTTTTATAAATAAAATTACATCTAAACGTATGAACGTTTTGTTTCAAAGACGGGAGGACAGTACATTTTGAAGACTCTGCCATAATCCCGTTTTCCTCGGTTTTCCTTCGCTTTAATCTCCACAACCGGAGACTGTTGGAACACACAAATGCGGAACTTATGCGTGCATATAGCCCATTGTCCATGCTAACTAACAATTGCAAAAAACTTGTAATATTTTTTGTTGTTTTCTTGATGCAAGTAATTAACTCAGTAATTTTCATGATTATATCTAAAGGTATAAACTTTTACCCTTTTCACGTGAGAAAAGAATGAGTTTGCGTATGAATGGGATATATTTGAGTCTTTTCTAAACTTTTCCCTGAATGGGATTCTTCAGGGCTTTTTTTCCTTACTAAGGAAATATTGAGGATACAAAATCAGTTGAGTTTGCTTCTGTTGCAATTTGTTCAAGGTTGACCCCCTTAAAAATGGCTTAAAATGACTGGACTATTAGTAATAGGACGTGTTTTATGTACTTTTGGTAGGTGTCCAATAGGGGCGAGGCTCATCTGGAGCTGAACGCCTTCAGGAGGAAACACGACTGTGCACTGGTCATATCAGGAGACTCTCTGGAAGTAAAACACCTGAATTATTCCATATATTCAACACAATCATGTTTGATCATTCAAGATTGATTTTCTCATACTGGGAATATCTCTCTATGTGTGTCCCATCAGGTCTGTCTGCGGTACTACGAGCATGAATTTGTGGAGCTGGCGTGTCAGTGCCCCGCTGTGGTTTGCTGTCGCTGCTCTCCCACGCAGAAAGCTCAAATAGTTCGATTGTTACAGCAACATACAGCCAACAGAACATGTGCCATAGGTCAGTGCTCTCCGCTTCTCTCCTTAGTCTGTTGAGCTTTAAGTCCCATCATCTAGTAGCTGTGACAAAACCCACTTAAACCGAACTCTCTCCGAGCACATGAATCTTTCAGAGCGGTAAAGATGACTTTCTTCACGGTGTCTTCTCATGTTTACCCGCTATCATCTTTCTTATCTCTGCGCTCAGGCGATGGAGGAAATGATGTCAGCATGATCCAAGCAGCAGACTGTGGTATTGGTATTGAAGGGAAGGTAAGGTATTTCTTATTAACTAGGATTCTCTTTTCCTGTTGCTGTAACGTTTCAATTCATCTTTAATGAATCACATTTCCCCTTATCGTAATGTGTCTATCTAATTCCTTTTGCTCTCATTGGTGATACATTATATTGGTGATGCTCGTTAGATTCTCACTGTAAAACAGATGTTTAAATCCTCTTCTGCCTTGGAAGTCTATGGCAGCCCATAGAAACGCTTGTTGGAAAGTTATGAAATTTGGCACACATATTGAGGACAGTCACCATAGCAAAAGTCTCTAACTCAAACCCTCTAATGCCACAAACTGCCCAAAGTTTCACTAATGTTTATGCTAACATCTTTTTTGGTCCCACTTTATATTAATGGCTCATTTCCACTGAGTGGTACGGTACGGTTCGGTTCGGTACGCAATTATTTGCATTTCCACTGTCAAAGGTACCAAAAAGCTGAACCGTACCATACCACTTTTTGGGTACCCTTCCGTTGGAGTACTTAGCACAGTGAAAGGGTACTAAAAGGTGGAGCTAGACTCACTGCAGAACGGTGATTGGTGGACAGAGTATCGTCACTCGCGCGTGCTACAAGGGCATTAGAAGCATACAGTTGAAATATAATTCTACTGTTATTGTGTCACGAAATGTAGTTTTAGAGTTTTTCAGGCGAGAAAGTAGTTTTTTAAAGCTCAAATCTGTGGTTTATTTATAGATTTATGATAATTTGACTGAGATCCATTCCAAGCGATCACCGGACGCTCGCGCTCGTGTCCCCCGCCTGGAACAGCCTTTCCTCGGCTAGTCGTTCTGATGTTTGCCGCTGACTCGGACGTCTCTGTAGTGGTTAAATATGAGATATAGTTCGTCTTGTATAAACCTAACAGGTGATCTTTGGTCTCGTAAATCTATAATTCGTTCCCTGGCCAATTTTGGCAGAAGGCCAACGTGAAGTTTCATATCTTTGAGCGCTGAATTTGTATATTTGACTGACTGAATTGTTTCTTGATGTTATTTAAGCTTTAGGCTACTGTATATCTTTTTGTACCTTTTACTTATTCTTTTATAATGGCTATTATTGATAAAACTGAAATTCAACAAAAAGAGATAGTTTTGTCATTTTTATTTTATTACAAGATCATCTATGTTGTTTATTGCAACATTTGTACCAATGCGATATGCAATACATTACATCACATATTGCCTGGAATATGTTTAATATTTTTACATTTAAACGAAAAGATGCAGGGTTGTGTTTTATATTTAGTTTTGTTATAAATATAACGTTACATGCATGTGAATATAATCGGCTATGCGTTGCCAACCACATTTGTGTGCTTTAGAATGTTTAAAATGTATTGAAATGAAATCGAAAAGAAGCAGAGTGGTGTTTTATAACATATTTCGTTTTATTGTTGCCTAAAATGAACATACAGAGATAACCGGAGTCGCAGAGCCAGAGCGAGCTGAGTGCCGCGTTCAAGAACGCGCTGTTCCATTAGCAGAATCACTGGACTCGCGTCCTCGGGATCATTCTCCTGAGAAACGCCTAATGCCAGCGCTTGTTTCTAGTGACAAACATACAGAGAAGCAAGAACAAGATCTGCTGTCTGTCATCCATTGTTGTTTACTAAGTCGCTTTGACGCTTTCTTCGCGTGAAAATGACGTCGATCGCTTCTTCCAGCAAACATCACGCCTATCAAGTAAGGGTACTGTTGCGGTGGAAACGCAAGCCTGATCATGGTGTACCCGACCTCGCATGCTGTACCGTACCGTACCCCTCAGTGGAAACGAGGCATAAGTGACTTTAAGTACTTAAGTAAATTAATAATTTGATACAATGGACTTATTGTGTACATACATGTTTTTACATTGTACTTATATTTTAAAAATACCAGCATGTACTTACAGCTGTAATTAATTTATGTAATTATAATTACACAGTTGACCCATCCCTCACACCTTAACCTACCCTTAAACCTGACCCATACACCACACCTGTCCCTAACCTATACCCGTATCATACCTCAATAGCAGCAAAAGTGTTTTACAATACAACAGGACCACAATAATACATTGTACTTATTTTTCGATGTAAGTACATAGTACTTAAAGCCACTTAATATAAAGTGGGACCACTCTTTAACCATAAGGGCTAGACACACAATTATATTTCCTCTGATTCCTTGGCTCAAGACGTATTCAGACCTGTAACGAATTGTCTGCCACAAAAAAAATAAATATTCAAACTCCTCCTAGACCATTGGTCCAATTTTCAATGAGATCATCATCATGCCGACAACATTTTCTGGAATTGAGGTTGATTTGTCAAACCGCTTATGAATAACAGGCAAATGACTTTGACGATGAGCACACCAAAGTGGACGCTGAGGCTATATTTCCATCTTTAGCGTATTCAGACCAAACTTGTTATGTGTTATAACAACCATGACCGGTTGCATGTCCTTGCACAGTTTTGGCACAGCACCACCTAGTGGTCAGGAGATATACATTTGTTTTATTTTTTGCTTATAACATCTGAATATCTAAAGTAATCTAAAATGTCTTTAATCTATTAATTGTTGCAGTTGGTCTGATGCTCCCAGGCATGCTTACATAACTCATGCCTTTTTGTGTTTGCCACCCCTCTCCCCCCCCTAAAAAAAAAAAAATATGCCCAGGTTTCACTTCACTCAAGCCGTTATCATTGTTTGACCCTCAGTATTCTGCTCTTTGGCTTTCTGGTCGTGACCCATGCGAATGCTCCACTCATGTATCACTCATGCTTTTCAAAAGAAAAAAAGTTCTGTCTGAAGCATTGTGCCGACATGAAATTTCTATTTAGTAGTAGACTTGTTTCTGTTTGCAATGGCCCTAATGTTTTGTTGCATGGTCTGGTATAGCTATGCTGGGTAACGCTGTTAAAATGACGATACCCTCTCATTCACTGATACGCTCCTGCTCCCCACTCTGCTTAAATGCTCTATGATAATAGCTTTGTAGAAATATACGAAGAGTTCAGATGCAAAAGCCTCTAAGTGCCATTTGAAATTTTCTTCTAAAATGATCATTTTTATCAAGCTTGTATATTTAAGTTCTAGTAATTTCACTTAAATGGCAATGAAGATTACCTATTAATTGTCATTTAAAGTGAAATTACTGAACTTAAATATACAAGCTTGATAAAAATGGTCATTTTAGAAGAAAATTTCAAATGTCATTTAGAGGCTTTTGCATCTGAACTCTTCATACATTATTTGGATAATTGGTAAAAAATAAATATAAAATTCAGTTAAATTTGATTGTTGCAAAGATCCTAATAAAGAATAATATATTGATATTTAATATTAATATATTTTCTGTTTAATTTAAGTGTGTTACATTAAATAAAAGTGTTATTTTATTGGTTTGTATTTTTTTTAATTCATAAAAAATATATATTAGTATAATTATTGAAAAAAATTTTTTAAAGATTTTCAGTTTCTTCCCTGATTTTTTTTTATTTTGTTGCATTCCTTTTTTGCTATTATTTATTTTGATTTTGAGGTAAAATATGATCTGCATGTTTAAGAAAGGTTTCCTGACATTCATCCATTCTTGATTTTAGAAAACATAATACAGAGGCATTTTCATATACAGTACTTTAAAGGGATAGTTCACTTTGAAATGAATTTTTGGTATGTTTTAGCTAACTTCAAGGGCATCCAAGATGTAGGTGTCTTTTTTTTTCCACAGTCGTTTCAATTTTGATATTTTTAGGTCAAACTGTTCATGTCTATCAGTCATATAATGCAGGTCTATGGTCACCACCTCAAAGAGCATGCACAGAGAAGTCCAAATTAAACATGATTTAATGACTCGAAATGTAAGTACACATTGATGGCCTAAGACATCAAACGAAACGGTTTGTGTGAGAAAACGAACAGTATTTATATCATTTTTAATCACAGACACATCCAAGTGATCTGAGGCACGGGCGCTTTGGTCTGTGTAAGCAGCAGAGAGATCTTAATATGGTTGTGAAAAAAAATTAAATGTTGTCTGTTGATATATATTGAAATCATTGCGCTATCCTGTATATCTAAAATATGTTTAGAACTTCACAGTGAAAGGTAAACTTCCGAAATCTCTGTGTAAACAAACGGCGAGAGATCACTTCCGGTGCTTGCGGAGACCTCAGATTACTTGGACGTGGCTATGGTTACAAGAGGGAAAAATTATATAAATACTGTTAGTTTTCTCTACACAAACCGCTCGTTACGTGTCTTAGGCCATCAATGTGTACTTACATTTACGAGTCATTAAAACATGTTTAATTTGGACTTCTCTGTGCATGCTCTTCGAGGTGGTGACCATAGACCTGCATTATATGACTGACAGATAAGAATGGTTTGACCTAAAAATATCAAAATTGAAACTACTGCGGAAACAGACACCTACAGTTCTTAGATGCCCTTGAGGTAAGCTAAACATACAAAAATTTCAGAATGAACTATCCCTTTAATAATTGATAATTGGTCCTACCTAGTCTAAATAAAATGTATTTATTGAATAAATAATAACAAAAGAACAGTAACAGTATACTATTTCAGAGTTCACATAAGTGCATTATGTTTGAAACTAAACTTGTGTTTCAGGAGGGAAAGCAGGCATCTCTGGCGGCAGATTTCTCCATAACCCAGTTTAAGCACATCGGGAGACTGTTAATGGTTCATGGCCGCAACAGCTACAAACGTTTCAGCAGCTCTTGGCCAGTTTGTCATGCACCGTGGCATGATCATCTCCACCATGCAGGTAACACTCAGAGACAGTAGACCCTCATGTAAATGTTGTCATATAGTGTTCACTGAAGTGACCAGAGTCAATACAGTAAATTGGCTTGCTCTCTGTAACACTTACATTGCTGCAATGCAGCCTCTTGATTTGAAGTGCTGACATCTTGATTTCAATTTGTTTTTCCCGTTCAGGCTGTGTTTTCTTTCAATTTTCTATTTCGCATCTGTTCCTCTATACCAAGGTTTCCTCATGGTGGGGTAAGTAAAGGCTACACAGCACTTTTGGACATCATAGTTGCCTTTAACCATGATTTCCTAACATTTTGCTTATTCCTTCCCAGTTATGCCACCATCTACACCATGTTCCCTGTCTTTTCTCTGGTGCTGGATCAGGATGTAAAGCCTGAAATGGCTCTGCTTTATCCTGAGCTCTATAAAGACCTCACCAAGGTAACAACATTTCAGACATTATAACAGTAATCATCAGAACTAACCATCAGCTCAAATATCTGCATGATAAACATGATATGAGTTACAGGAATGAAGGCATGAGTTTGTGTTTGCTGCATGACAGCGGTGCTGACTTTGGTTTTCCCTCCACTAGGGCCGTTCCCTGTCCTTTAAGACCTTCCTGATTTGGGTTTTGATAAGTGTATATCAAGGTAAATGGATGAACAATGTTTTTGTTAAATTTTTGTTTGACTGTAAACAGCAATTCAACAATAACCTTTACTCTTGTTTTGTGTTTTATTATGATGTTGTTTATTTGGCATGAACTTAGTATCCTAGTTGGACGGGATGTGAAAATTAGACTTTTTTTAGAAAAAAAATAATTTTTTAAAATTATTATTGTTTTTGTTATTATTAATTATAAATTTAAAATAATTCATATTAAAAATGTAATTATTTAATCATTAAACAATTAAAAAAATTAAATATTTAAATGCCACAATTAGGGAATGTAATAGTCAATTATAATTGCAATAATATAGTGTTGTGCTGATACAATTATATATCAATATGTCAATATTATCAATATATATCAATACTGAATCAATACTTCAGGTTCTTGTTATTATTTATTTATATGTGTAAACATAATTTTCTGCAGTTCAATTCATAAACCAGGTCATAAATTATAATTTAAGACCTTAACAATTTTTTAAATTGTAATAATATTTCACAATATTACTGTTTTTTTACAGCATTTTGATCAAATAAATGCCACCTTTGTGAGCATTAAACTTTCAAAAACATTAAAAAATCTTAACTGACTCCAAAGTTTTGATTCGTAGTGTTAATAATCCATTTGTTTAAAATACAATCAAGTCATTACTAAAATTTCCTGTTTTTATTATACATCAGGCAATTTAATCGAGAATTGTAATGCTATTGCAACGATCAAAGAAAATAAACTAACCTGGTTCGAGTTTATAGTTTTCTCTGTGTATTATGCCGGTCTAATGCTGTAGGAATTATTTCAACATCGAAAAGGTTTACACCAATTTCCTTTTAGGCTTAGGTTGGAATCCCAGGAGCAGTGATGCATGAGCTACCACCATTGTGCCTGGGTTCCTCCAGGTGGATTTTCTCAGTACTCAAAATTCACTGAACAAACATAAAAGAGAAATGTAAACTTAAAAAAAGCCAATCCAATCTGAGATAACATAACACATATAAATCGAACCATAAACGGATAAACAAATCCGTCAACGTTTCATCAAAGATATAAATGTAACGTGTCTACCGCAAATTCAGCCGAGCTCTTTTCATGAATGTGATTTTCGGACTCGCCGCCAGCTCTCACGCGCACACGGCTGCCTTATCCGCACTGTAAATTCGATCGTGCAGCGAGCAAGAGAGATCAGTGTCCCCGTCTGACAGCTCCTGCTTTTTAATTAAACCTTAATACAGAGAGACAAGAACAACAGGGAAATATGAGCAAAGATTTCATTTAGTCCAGAGAGTAACCCTGAGGAATGTTCTCCGTATGAAGAGAGGCAATTATGTGATCAGTTAGAGGCCATTAGGCTGGATTGCGCTGGCGTTTATGATTAAAATGAAAGCAGAGACGGTTACAGTAGGCTGAGGAGCCGAGTGAGCGTGGGAGCCGAGCGAGTTGGGGTCAGGGCTCGACGCGCTCATGTGTGAATTGGGATCAGACCGTGAGCGAGGGTCAAGAAATCACGGAAGAAACTCATTCTTGATGGACATCAGTAAACCTTATGGATTTGTCAGGTCTTGCAGTCTAAAGGAGGATCTTTTTTATTGTTAGTTATTCCCCTGTTTCATTTAATAACCACTAATGTGTTTCATGCACATGTTTTTATACTCATTATCTAGGCTTAAGCCTAGACCTAGAATGCATGTTTGAGCTGTATCCACTGAACACAACTTGCACTGACATATCTAAACATTTTTGTCTCAAGATGCACACCAGTAATGTTTTTTTCTAAGGCACGTTTATAAAAGCTACTTAAATGGCCTAATTAAACTAAGGCCTAATCCTGGATTATTCTAAGCCTTGTCTGTAAAACCAGTCCTATAACACTAAACTGACATCTTAGCAACATCTCTGTCCTTGTTAGTTCAACTCAAACACTTCTTCTGTTTGTCCACCAGGGGGCATCCTGATGTACGGGGCCCTTGTGCTGTTCGATCAGGAGTTTGTGCATGTGGTGGCAATCTCTTTCACTGCTCTGATCCTGACGGAGCTGCTGATGGTGGCGCTGACTGTCCGCACCTGGCACTGGCTCATGGTCGTAGCCGAACTTATAAGTCTCAGGCTGCTACTTTGCTTCCCTCGCCTTCTTGAACGAATACTTCGGTAAGAACGGACAGCAGTGCAACACATTTTTCGAAAATACTCATTTTATTATTTATCTAAATTATTTTGCACATAATTCATATATTATTTAGTATTTACCTATCTACATTTTCTTCGCTTTTATTCACGTTTTAATATTTTTATTATTTTAATTTATGCAGTGCGTGTGTAATTATTATGCCAGTTGATGTTCTGATCATATTTTGTTTTCTGAAGCACATTATACCAATTCCAAACCACATCAATCTTGATAACTACTATTCATTTTGTATTTAATTATTTATAAGTGATATTTATATAATTGTTAAAGGACAACTCTGGCCCAAAATGAACCTTTGGTCTAATTACACATGGTTACATAGTCAACCGTCCGAGATTTGTTTTCATGATTATCGAATGTAAAGAGTTTTATCTCTAAAAACTGTTTAGCTTAAAACGCTAGTATAAGGGCCACAGAGTAATGGTAGGGCTGTCAACTTTAGTCGTTTAGTCGACTAATCGGTCGATGCCGTCTTGGTCGACTGACATTCTTATTGGTCGACCAGTCGCATTTTTTTTTTTTTTTTTTTACCAATAGAAATACATTTTCAATGATTTACTCCTTGATATTTATTTCTTTATACGCAGTTATTTATTACTGTATTCTAAATATAATTAGCATATGTTTTATCCCCAACTTTAAATGCTTCAATTTAGGCTATTTTTGTAACTGCGCCACAGTTTAGCGCACACACATACACTCGGAAACCGCACCTGTGGCTGGCTGCGCTGCTGCTTCGCGCTCAGTAAGGGATATAGGTAGTTTTGCTGTATTCATTTATGTAGAACGCAACTTGTTTTGGCTTTAGTCGAAATCGAAATCTTTTGTCTGGCTACATTTTAAATCTAAGACTACAAGACTGTGGAGGTAGGCGACCGCGACCACGTTGCTCCATTATGAGCGCGCACATCACGCGCCTACATTTGAAATCGAACTTGAGCGCGCAAAAGACGTGAGCAGCCCTTTTAATGGCTTTATCATGATTGTGATTTCTTAATATGTTTTCATTTTTTTATTTGTACACTTGACGCATTTGAAAATAGCCTAAATAATGTAACAAAACGAAAATAAACCTATATGCCTTGCAGCCTTCCTACAACACAGCCTATTTCAGATTGTTTTTAGGCTTTTTTTTTTCTCTTTTTTTTAAACGCCTAGATCGGCTGGACAAAAGTTAACCCATAGCTTTGTAAATAAAGAAGAATATAGCCTGTATAAACGAGAGCTTTTGTTAAGATTTTGCATTATGTGGCAGATAGCAGTTATATTTTTTGTAGCGTGTGGTGTGATCAGGTGCGCGATTGTGACTGTCACCATAGACCTAGGACAGAGCTCCTGCACTTTTTGCAGTTAAAAAAATCACTTAATTTTCAATAAATTGTATTATTATTATAGTTTTATTTATTTTTGATGTTTTTTCGTTGCTGTTTTATAAATGCTCTATGACAATTGTTTAAAAAATGTTCAATCAAAACATCTGGGTTTTTTTTTTTTTAGTCGACTAATCGTTGCGCAGGACGGAGACTTTGGTCGACTAAGTATTTTCTTTGGCTGACTACAGCCCTAAGTAATGGAAAAAAAATCGCTAGTTAATGCCACTAACAAGGGCTTCTCAATGCTCATGAGAAGGATGCAATACTAATGCAACACTAAAAATTGCTAAATGAAGGTGTAACCAATGGACAGTCAAACGCTTGTTGGTTGCAACCTACCTTGAGTCCTACCAGGATCTCAGAGACTTTGCTAAAGGAAAGAATCCTGAAATATGACCCTCAATTAATAAGAATCACAAGCTGAAGTGTTGTGAAATACATGAAGAAATACATTTTTATTGGTTTTATGGACCGATAGGTTGGGAATGAAGCTTGAGGGACCAGTACGACATCCTCTAGTACCACTGTTTGAAGAATTTATCTGGCAGTAAGCTTTGGAAGTTCAAGTCTTGCTCATTGTAAGTAGCAGCTCACAGCACGACTCCTTCGCCACCGCTGCTGTTGTCTGACTTGAACTGGTGCTGGTCCCTCAACAGTCACACTCAACTTATCTGTCTATAAAGTCTTCAGACAGATAGGTTGTCTATAAACAGTCTTCATGTATTCCACGCTTAAGCTTGTAATTGATTATTAAATGTGGGTCATGTTTCAGGATTCTTTCCCTTAGCAAAGTCTCTGAGATACCTGGTAGGTAGATATTGGCACTGGAGACTAAAGGGTTCCTGATGCTGTCATGCCTTATTCTTTGTAGCTAATGTGTCTTTTCTTCCTGGCTTTAGTTTGTGTGACTCTGCTGAACCAACAAGCATTTTGCTGTCCATTGGTCTCACCTTAATTGTGCAATTTCTATTGTTGCATTAGTATTATTGCATTCTTCTCATGTCTTGAGTTAATCATTTTTGGCTTTTCAGAGCGAGTTAAATCTCTTTGTATCCCATTTTACATTTAAAAGAAAATCTGCCTTATAATTATGCACACCTCAATATAAGGCATTTTTCATTTATAAATGATTTAATACCAAATTAATTGTAGTTATTAATATTGATGTAGTTTGGAATTTGTCAAATGTGCTTAGATGAAAAATATGATCAGAAAATCAACTTGCATAATAATTATCCATGCACTGTACATGTAAATTCAAACCAAAAGTATTATTATATTGTATACCTATTCATCCATTTATTTGTCTGTCTATTTATCTATTCACCTATTGATTTGTTTTTGTTTATATATAATATTAATTTTTATATAAATTGAAAAGTATTTGTTTTCTTACCTAATTGATTTATTTCTTACTCAGTCTACCTATATGTATTTATGTGTGTATATGTATATTATATTAGTAGTAGTAGTAGTTGTAAAGTAAGTAAATTAAAACAATAAATATTTTTTTTAATGGTTAGTTCACACAAAAATGAAAATGATGTCATTAGTGACTCACCCTCATGTAGTTTCCAAGCCTGTAAGACATCTGTTCATCTTCAGAACACAGTTTAACATCTTTTAGATATGCTCAGGGCTCCCACGGGTCCTTGAAATCCTTGAAAGTTTGTGAATCTGATTTTTTGTTTTCAAGGCCCTGGAAAGTTCTTGAAAATAAACATACATAGACACAGGTCCTTGAAAGTGCTTGAATTAATTTTGTGCAAGAAGTTTTCTGGAAAAAATATTCTCTCCGGTCCGCTAATTTGTTATTTCGCTAACACTCCGTGGCCTATGCACACCAGCTTGCTTGATTTATGTTAGTTACGCGCATTTACACGTTAAGTCCAAAGGTTAATGCTGCGTCCCAATTCGCATACTATCGAATGGGCTATATGCATGCATAAGTTCTGCATTTGGCAAGGATGCTCTACAGTTTCCGGTTGGGGAGATTAAAGCGGAGGAAAACCGAGGAAAACGGGATTATTGCAGAGTCTTCCAAATTTACTCTCGTCCCGTCTTTGAAACGAAACTTTCATTCGTTTAGATGTAATTTTATATATAGTTTTGTTTATTTAATATAATTTTATAAAGCAGCATAAACACAACAAGTGGTGTGTGTTTAGTCTGTTTTTGTGACTAACGTTTTCTTATTATAACTATAAGAGTATAAAATTCAATATAAATTTTCAGTATTGCATTGGACTCGAATTGGCAGAAGGTCTCGAGCATCCTTAGACCTTCACTGGAAATACCGCCATGCATAAAGCCCATTGGGACGCAGCATAAGTCAAGTTTTTCCGCGTAAGGCACTTTGTGTTTTACTTTGCCATGACATTCACATGTGCACGAAACCACTATGATGGCACCTTAACATTTCACAGACACACCAAGAAAACGCAAGTTTCAGTGAACAGAGTCTAGAGAACATGCGCTGTAAACCGGTGTAATGCGCGTTTTTTTTAAACCATGTCGAGCTCACATCCTCTACAGATCTGAAAATAGTATAGAAAATAATATCAATGGGTGTCCAGTAAGTAATGATGAACGTAAAGCGAACTGCACAGTTTAATTTACTCATGCGATGGGGTGGATTTCTGACAGTTGCAGTAACAGACAAATCTGTGCATTTAAATATGTTAGGCCTATTGATTTTTTTGTTTTTAAATCTGGATAATCTCTTATTGTCAGAGCTTGATAGACAGGTAACTATTATATTTGTAGATGTTATTAGACAGATTAATTCATAAACTATAATTAATGTTATTTTATTAATTTATGGTTTATAAATATTAAACATGCAAAATAAATGCTGATCCTATCTGTCATACACAATTTATGGCATTTAAATTTTTTAAAAAAAAGGCTAAATTATTTAAATAAAAATGGGACAATAACTACGTAATAATGTAGTCATAATTTAAGTAGTAAATAAATACTTAAGGCATGCCAACATATACTGAAGAGTTATGTAGAAATAAATAAAATTATAGGATGTACAAAATATTCTTCGGTTTTATGCAAAACATAAATATGACATATAGAATATCAGATCTGTCATATGGCAAAAAATAAATGCAAAAAAAAAAAGCTTTTTTGCCTAGTTGTTTGACAGATGAAAACTGCAACAATGTATCTTACATATACACGATGTAACCTTGCTCTCTCACTTGAAATGTGTCCCCACATTAAGTCCTTGAATTTGAGGGTATTGGACCTGGAAAGTCCTTGAAAGGTCCTTGAATTTGATGTTAACCAAGGTGTGGGAACCCAATCGAGAACTTTCTGTCCCTCCTTTGAAAGTGTATGTACGGTAGAGGCCTGCGCGGGACTGTTTCCTTCATCCCGCTCCCGCCCAGCGAATCTTTCGACCATTACCGCCCGCTCCCGCAACGTATGTGCTCCGCTCCCCCCATTATGTATGTCCACTCCCGCCTGCACCTGCAAAACTCTGAGAATTTATTCCCACATAATAGAGATGCATTGATTTTGTGTCTTCTCCCATCCCACTAGAAAAAACACGTATTTGTATTGCTATTATTGAAGAGAATCATGGGGTTGTTTGTTTTGTTACCCTGGCCTGCATGTATTCTGACGCACTGATCAGGAAGATGAATAGTAGTCCAAATGTCAGACTTGCCTTGCTTAGGTTTTGTGCTGTAAATACCTCGTTTGAGGATCTTTTCCACATCATTTATTGACATCTCCATCATGTCAATAGGCTACCTCCCGATCCCACTGTTTGTTTTCAGCCGCCCATTCCCACCCACAGCAAAGTTCAAACTGCCCACTCCCACGAGATTTGCGTTGGGTCCTGCGCGGACTCAATCCCAATGCAGCCCTCCAATGTACGGTATACTGTCCTTGTACAGAAAGGAAATAAAGACATCGTCAAAGTAGTCCATGTGACATCAGTGGGTTAGTTAGAATGTTTTGAAGCATCGAAAATACATTTTGGTCCAAAAATAACAAAAATTAAAGCTGCAAGCAGCCTCTAAGGGGCCAAGCCTTCAATGTTTCCTTGGCTTCAAAAAGTAGTCAACAATACTTTACTTTCAAAACTTTAAAAGAAACTTTTGTAACCAAAGTATTCTTACTTCATAACTTCATGACCACTTCATTACTTAAAATGAAGACTTTGTATCAAAATGAAACACTGTATATTTAATAAGAAATACTAGTACAATACTTAACAGCATGATAAAGAAATTGAAATGACATCCTAACACAACTTAAAGTTGCCCCACATGGGGCTTGAACCCACTACCTCTGGGTCAGAAGCCTATCACTCATCTCATTGCACCAAATTGTTTTTGGTAGGATAAAAGAAGGTAGTTTGGCTTGTTTGGATACACTGATTTATTAAGTTGGTTTGTGGAAGCCAATTAACTTAAATTATATTTAAACTTTTATGATCAAACTTCTCAGGTATCTTCAGGCCATTCTAATGATGATTCGATGCCAAATTTGGTGAAGAAATTTCAAATAGTTTTAAAGATATTGCAAATTATGACAAAATTCTAAATGGCGGACATATGGTAAATCCCATCATGGCAAAATTGATATCCACGGATTCGGCATGATCCAAGGAATCCATAGATACCACAATTTATGATTTTCTGAGAAACTGTTCAAAAGTTATTGGCCAAAATAGCAATTTTGCATATCTCATGACCCTGTAGGTGGCGCTATTCCCAAACTTTGGCATGGAACCTCAAAACATGCTTCCAACGAACTGTACCAATTTTCGTTTCGATTGATCAAACTTTGGCCGAGATACAGCCTCTTAGCCAATTTTGGGTGGACCTTGTTAAGTTTGCAAACACCATAACTTTTGAAGAAAGACAAATAAAAAAAAATCTGTTCAGTCATTTCTGTGCGGCTCAGTCCGAAAATATTTTGAACACATGTTTGGACAAAATTGGACAAAATTTGAAGGAGGAGTAGCAAAAAAACAGAATACTGTACATTTCAAAATGGCCACTACTGTAATGGGCGGGGTCTTATTGTACAGTATTGGTTGTGATCAGCATGATGAGTGGAATCAGGTGTACTAAGTTCCATGTCTCTAGAGCAAAGGGTTCAAAAGTTATAACCATTTCAATGTTGAATTTTATAACTGGTGGTGGTGCTAAAGAGTTGGTCCTAGAGGGTAAACAATTGGTCCAATTACTAATAATAACCATCACTAGAAGTGTGCCAAACTTCATCATTTTCCTACTTACGGTTCATAGGGCTGCCATAGACTCCCATTTGAGGAAAAATAATAAGAAAACCAACAGATACAATAGGTGCCTCAGCACCTTCAGTGCTTGACCCCTAACTATGACTTTATTCAGCATTGTATTCTGTTGTCAATTCGCATTCAGTGTCTCTGCTGACGTATTATTCGGTGCGCCCGAGCTTCAGTTACAGTGAGGGAGACGCACGCTATACAAAACAATCTTCGCAAACATCTCTAAGGATTTCGACACAGCATTTTTTTTGCACAGCCCTATTTATTTGAAGCCGAATACACGGACGCACCGGATTACACGTCAGCAGCGTCACTGAAGCGGATTGACAACAGACCGGAAGAGAATACAATGCTGAATAAAGTTGTAGTTTTTTTTTGTTTTGTTTTTTTGACCGATATGAATTTTCGATGCTTCAAAAAATTCTAACTAACCCACTGATGTCACATGGACTACTTTGATGATGTCTTTAATTCCTTTCTGGACAAGGACAGTATACATACATTTTCAATGGAGGGACAGAAAGCTCTCGGACTAAATCTAAAATATCTTAAACTGTGTTCCGAAACGGAGGTCTTATGGGCTTGGGACGACATGAGGGTGAGTCATTAATGACATAATTTTCATTTCTGGGTGAATTTGCAAGAGGTCCTCGCTGCAGTCTGTAGCACGATGACGTAGCTGGATGGTCCAATACGTAGTGGATGGATGTGTGATGGGGCTTTATTTCACCTAATTCTGTCTTTATAACATGCGATTGAGGCTTCATTTCACGCAAATTCTGTCTATAACATGCGATTGAGGCTTTATTTCACCTAATTTTGTCTTTATATCTCACAATTCTGAGAAATAAAGTCAGTAGGCCTATGCGAAATGTAGGCTATACTCACAATTGTAAGGAAAAAGTCGCAATTATTTTTTTTTAAAATGTTTTATTTTGAAAGCTCTGAAAAGAGCTTCGCTCGTGACCATTTCTATTTAAATGTATTCTTGGAAGATCAACTCTCTACACTAACTATCAATTCTTAATGTGCATGTGCCATCAGCATTTATCACAGGATCGCGTTTAAAGTCTGTTTAGAGAGAACGGTGTCGTCCCTGAATTTAATAACATAGCCTATTATCATTTCGACAGAAGTGAATCAATCAAAACTAACTTTAGCTGGAAAATAACATTCACGAACCGCTATAAAGCCAAAACCATCTGTTACATTAAATTATATGCGTATGTATCTATGTAACGCTGCTTTGAAACAATCTAAATTGTTAAAAGCGATATATAAATGAAGATGACTTGACTTGACACGTCATTCGTGCTACAGGCTGCAGCGAGGGGTGTCTCTGAATTTGTCTGCCTCTCTTCACCTTTAATAATATGATCTGCCAATTTGTTCCGCTGTTCGGTTTCCTTCACACATAAATAAAAGGCCAAATAAGTGAAAATGTCCTCTCTAACAGATGCCCTATAGGCTCTGGTTTCAGAGTTTCAACCAAACACACATTAGTTCAGACTGGTGCATTTACTGTAAGCTCAACTTTTAAGCTCTTTCTCTCTTTTCTTTCTCTCCATCTCTGTTTTGTGACTGTGCTTTAGGCATAGGTCGTGTGACCTTAGGAGCTTTCCTGGGTAGGTTTGTCTTTCCCCTGTGTTCTCTCTGTTGTTTCACCAGCTATCATTTCCTGCCTCCACAAACATATCCGTTCTCCTCCCTTCGGGTTTCACTCTCGTGTGGTGTGGGCCCCTGGATGAGAAGAACTCATTCAAATGTGCCGTTACCCCCGTGATTACTCATTTTTCAGAACATTCCATCGTTGCAGTGCATCCCGTCCCACTTCATCCATAGCCTCTTTTTTTGTTTGTAACACGTGAAAAGGCGCTAACGTGACGCCTTGATGATATAAACGAGCATGAAGATTCACTTCGACCCTGGCGTTTGATTTTCTTCTTATGTTTTGTTTGTCTTCAGATATTTCGTTTATCACAACACGGGCGTTCTTGTGGAAGGTGTGCGTCATCACGCCTGGTCAGCTGCCTGCCGCTCTACATCATCAAATACCTGAAAGCGGAAGTTCTCACCTCCCAGTTATTCCAAACTTTCCTCCTGAGCTTTCCATACGTCACGGACCACGGTGTGTCAAAAGGCATGCAGACACATTTATAAGCACGTGACCGCTGACATCAAACACTTTTGAAACAGATCTGATTTTAGTTCACCCAAAAATGAACAGCCTGATATCATTTACTCACGCTCATGTTGTTCCTAACTTTAAAGGAGTCGTTCACTTTTAAAAAAACTTTTGCTGATAATTTACTCACCATCATGTCATCCAAGATATCCATGTCTTTCTTTCTTCAGTCGACAAGAAATTAAGTTTTTTTTTCTGAAAACATTCCAGGATTTTTCTCCATATAATGCACTTCAATGGGAACCAAACGGTTCAAGGTCCAAAAGACAGTTTCAGTGCAAACTGTGCGCATCACAGAACAGAGCAAGGCGACCATTTGAGCTCATAAAAAATTTGAGCTTTTTTTTTTTTTTAATGAGCAATTGTTTCGCTTGATAAGACCCTTATTCATCGTCTAGAATCGTTTAAAGCCCTTTGAACAGTTTGCAGTTTGCACCGAAACTGCCATTTGGACCTTGGACCATTTGGTTCCCATTGAAGTCCATTATATGGAGAAAAATCCTGGAATGTTTTCATCAAAAACCTTAATTTCTTTTCGACTGAAGAAAAAATTACATGAATTTCTTGGATGACATGGGTGAGTAAATTATCAGCAAAAGTTTTTTTTAAAAAGTGAACTACTCCTTTAATGGCTTGCTTTATTTTCAGTGGAACACAAAAACAGAAGTTTAGCAGAATGATCATGTTTATCTTTACTATACATTGGAAATGTTTGGAATGACTTGAGGGTGAGTAAATAATGACCAAATTTTCATTTTTGCCTAAACTATTCCTAAAGGTGTCAGCCCCAAAAGTACTTAATGATGCAGTGACATAATGTGATTTGTTTGTATATATGAACTTTGCTTAATATGACTAATATGAGTGTTCCTGTGCTCATCATTTAAAGATGGTGGGAAAGTCGTAGGATTAAACAACGAGTAGTATTGAGTACTTGAAAAGGCTAAAGCACAAAAAAAGACAACATAGAATAAAAGGGTTGTTTAGGGCACCCACACTGGAATGGTCCAATAACTGTCACTTTTTACTTACCGTAAATGTATGTGAAGGCAAAATATATTTTTTTATCAAATAGATTATGAATTTTTAACTCTTTTTTTATTGTGTTGGTATATAACGATACAATTTCAGCTTTAATGAACGTGAAGTATTATTAATATTATCATAACCATCAGCACTTTTCCGTCTGATTTTGGCACATTTTGCGTCGTTAACTTTATTATTAATGGAATCTGTGTGGGCGGGGCTTGTTAAATACCTGTGGTTGTGATTCGAGTGTTCTGATTGCATGAGTGTATACTGAAGTTGAATTCGGGCAGCTCTTGTTTCCTGTTGTGCTGTGGCTGCTGCTGCCATATGATCCTGCTGCAAAAAAACGGTGTAAATGTAAACCAGAGCACAGCGTGTGTTCTTACAGCGGGAACTATTTGTTCTGGGAACAACGGTCCTCTCAACCTGACATCCTAAATGACATTGTGTAAACTTCACAATCGACGTTTTGACAAATCAGACTTGATTGATTGCATGACTTGTAACACCAAGTCATTGAAAACAAGAATGTACTTTTGTTGGATTTGTGTTTTAAACAAATAACTTATTATTAATATAAAAGCTGAAAACAAAAAAAGTATTAGGATAATACTAAGCTACTTAGAGGTGCACTGTAAATTTAGCATTTCTTAAATCACCTATGGCACTTGCTCATCATTAGTTACTTTTTTATAGACAATGGCACCATTGATTTCGCAGTTTCACTATTGTTTGCTTTGACTGTGCTGACGGTGTGAAGTTGGCTCAATAATGTGTAAGATCAGTCTTGCCTTATTCTTTATGAAACAAGTCAGCTGGTTTGAGGAATGAGTTTTATCATTCACTTTATTTTCTATACCGAGTGTGTGAGTGTGTGTTTACAATACTGAATGAGACAATGCCAAGCAACGTGTGCCGTACGCTGTTCCTTTCTTGCTGGTGGATTCCGTTTGTGTTTTAAAGACGCGAGATTGTACTGTACTCAGGAAAACCACTGATTTCTTCTATTGTATATAAACCTTCAATTAACTCTGTTAGAGCCTAACAACAATAGCTTATTTATTATTTGAGTATTTGCTTTTGTTTCTCCTGCTTTTTTCTATTGACTGACATAATGGAAAATGTGGTGTTTCTGTGACTGTGGGCGTTCTCTCATTGTCATCAGCACGATGGTTTCGGCAGTATAATTTAACATTTTAATGATTATTGATGTCTGATTAAAGAGAAATATGTTTCCAAGTGGTGCAGTGGGTGCTTCTTTTAAGGCCTCTGAATGTTTTTGGAGGCGCTAATACATTAAACATCCATATTTGGTAGCACTTTTTACATACAAAGTATACATTGGTGAACTAATAGTCACAAAGAGAAATTAGATATATAAAATACACTTCTCTAGCATCAAATTGACTGTATGAAATGTAGCTAGTTTTAGGTATTTAATTGGCTTGTCAAATTCAAATGTTGATTTTATCAAGCTCGACTTTATCAAGCTCTGACCATTCAACTCTTTTCTTAGGAATTGTCATGTTGTTTTTTGGGTTTTTTATTATAGGAAATTTGAGTTAACTAAACCCCAACATTTAGTCTCAAACTCTATGCTCCAAACAAGTTACAGACTAATGGCTGAATTTTGAACCCTGTAGCCATTTTTGTTTGATCGTTTTATTATCATTACATTTGTAATTGAATTGCTAGAAAATTAATACTGAATATTTGTGTTTTAAAAAAGATTGCTATGGAAGCTTGTTTCCGCCACTGAATAAAAGTAAACAAATAAATACTTAGTATTGCGACTTTTTATCTCACAATTGCAAGATACAAAGTCGGAATTGTGAGAAATAAAGTCGCAATTGCGAGATATAAAGTCTCAATTCTGAGAAATAATGTTGCAATTTTGAGAAATAATTTCGCAATTGCGAGATATAAAGTCTTAATTCTAAGAAATAAAGTCGCAATTGGCAGATATAAAGTCGCAATTCTGAGAAATAAAATCGCAATTGCGAGATATAAAGTTGCAGTTCTGAGAAATAAAGTTGCAATTGTCAGAAAAAGACACAATTGCGACTTTTTATCTCACAATTCTGACTTTTTTTCTCACAATTGCGAGTTTACATCTCGCTATTCTGACTTTATAACACATAATTTTGAGTTTATATCTCAACATTCTGACATCTTTTCCCAGAATTGTGAGATATAAACTGGCAATGGCGAGTTATCAGACCAATTCTAAGGGGAGAAATACGTTTACGTTACGTTACATTTTTTTTCCCCTTCAGAATAGTTTATATCTCACAATTCTGACTTTACAACACGCAATTTCAACTTTATCTCGCAATTCTGACTTTATATCTCGCATTTCTGACTTTATAACACGCAATTCTGACTTTATATCTCGCAATTCTGACTTTATATCTCACAATTCTGACTTTATAACATGCAATTGCGACTTTATATGATGCAATTCTGACTTTATATCTCGCATTTCTGACTTAACAACACGCAATTGCGACTTTATATCACGCAATGCTGTCTTTATATCTCGCATTTCTGATTTTACAACATGCAATTGCCGACTTTATATCACGCAAGTCTGACATTATATCTCACAATTCTGACTTTATACCACGCAATTACGATTTTATATCACGCAAGCCTGACTTTATATCTCGCAATTCTGACTTTATATTGCCCAATTCGACTATCATGCAATTCTTAACTTTATATCTTGCAATTCTGACTTTATATCTCGCAATTCTGACTTTGTATTTCGCAATTCTGACTTTATATCTTGCAATTCTGACTTTATATCTCGCAATTCTGACTTTGTATCTCGCAATTCTGTCTTTATAACACGCAATTGCGACTTTGTATCACGCAAGTCTGACTTTATAACACGCAATTGCGACTTTATATCAAGCAATTCTGTCTTTATATCTCGCAATTCTGACTTTATAACACACAATTGCGACTTTTATATTCTGATTTTTCAAGTCATTATACTTGCAATCTACTTTATATCTGCAATTCTGACTTTATAATTCGCAATTCTGACTTTATATCTCACAAATTCTGACTTTATAACACGCTAATTCTGACTTTATATCTCGCAATTCTGACTTTATATCACGCAATTCTGACTGTCTCGCAATTCTGACTATAACACACAATTGCATTTTTAGATCACGCAAGTCTGACTTTTTCTCGCAAGTTCGACTTTATATCACGCAATTATGACTTTTTCTTCGCAAGTCTGACTTTATATCACCATTCTGACTTTATATCTCGCAAATCTGACTTTAGAACACGCAATTGCGACTTTATATCACAATTCTAACTTTATATCTCGCAATTCTGACTTTATCTTGCAATTCTGACTATCACGCAATTCTGACTTTACACGCAATTCGACTTTATATCACGCAATTACTGACTTTATATCTCGCAATTCTGACTAACACGCACAATTGCATTTTTATTCCATAAATTGCCTTCATGTACACTATTAGAAGAAAAGGTTCTACAGGCTATAGAAGGGTTGTGTCAGGAGCTTCAAATATAGAACTTCAATTCTGACTTTATATCTCGCAATTCTGACTATATCTTTCGCAATTCTGACTTTATCTCGCAATTCTGACTATCACGCAATTCTGACTTTATCTCGCAATTCTGACTATCACGCAATTCTGACTTTACATGCAATTGTGACTTTATATCACGCAATTCTGACTTTATATCTCGCAATTCTGACTAACACGCAATTGCATTTTTATACCACGCAAGTCTGACTTTTTTTCGCAAGTTTTACTTTATATCACGCAATTATGACTTTTTTTTCTCGGAAGTCTGACTTTATATCATGCAATTCTGACTTTATATCTCGCAATTCTGACTTTATAACACGCAATTGTGACTTTATATCACGCAATTCTGACTTTATATCTTGCAAATCTGAGAAATAAAGTCACAATTGCGAGATGTAAACTCGCAAATGTGAGAAAAAAAATCTGAATTATGAGATAAAAAGTTGCAATTACCTTTTTTATTTTTTATTCAGTGGCTGAAACAAGCTTCCATAGATTGCTTCATGTACACTATTAGAAGAAAAGGTTCTACATGCTATAGAAGGGTTGTGTCAGGAGCTTCAAATATAGAACCTTTTAGGGCATTCTAATAGGGGATAAATCTACCAGAATAGCTTCTGTTTTTGACTGTAACATACATTTTTTTGCCATTCAACCTTTAGACAATCTGCCTTTTCGTTTAAAGCCACTATACAGTGGAATGCAATAAGAGATGACATAAAGAACTGCAGTTCCATTAAGAGTTTTAAATCGCAACTGAAATCTTTTCTGAAGACCACTCAAATCTGTACGCACTGGCACTGATGTGGTGTTTTGTGTGTGTAGGGGGTGGCAGAGTGTTTTTTGTATGTTTTTTTTTTTTTGGTACCCTACCAGGGAACTGCAGATGTAAATTAGCCTGTGTCTAACTCTGATACAATGCATCAAATGTGAACATTTATGTTTGAAATTGTAAATGGTCCCTAATAAATAAATAAAATCATGGGATAGTTTTATGAATTTTATTTTAATCAATTTTTAATTTTGATTAATTTGTATTAATTTAGCAGCTCATAAATGTACCTAACCACTAAGAGTAAAATTAAATAACCTGATAAACATAGTATTATTATTCAATCATTTAAGACATCCTTGTATAGAAACTTTTGGGCATAAAGGGATCTTTAAAATTCAGTCAAAATTTCTGTTTAGAAGCCCACTGAACTTTTTTGTTGTTGTTGTTGTTGCTAAGGGTGTAGATAGAATGTGTGCAGAAAGGTGAGTAAAAAAAAGAGGTGTTCTTTAACACTGACCCATTGATGGAAAATAAAAAAAATTTATATTTTAGTTTCAGGCCCTTTTAGCATACTCATGGAAAGTTCATTTCAAAATGTCAGAAACCATGACAAACATACATGGGAAGTCACAGTTTGAGTGAGTATAAGCTTGCATTTCTAAAATCTTTACATGACAACACTGCTTTAACTTACTGTGCCACACATTTATTTGTATGAATTGCTTCTAACCACTAGAGGGCGGCATTTACACAGTTTCACTGAAGACCAACTTTGGGCTCACATGGAAACTACATCTGCTGGTAAGATTGCTGTTCAACAATAGGCTTTCAGAGTTGTGAGACCCCTGGTTTCTGCCCACATGTAAAAATGCATATTTTACTATTGCTTGTAGTGTGTTTAGTCTGCTTTGTCAATTTTACGCTTTAGTTTATTTTTGTCTCTTTGAGGGATCTCAACATTATTAGATCAATATCTTCAAGAATTTTTACTTGGAATTTTCAGTGAAGTGTTCATCACCAGATAAATAGTGAAGGAAAAGCATCCAACGAGTGTCCAGCTTACAGTTGTGGTCAGAATTAATGGTAACCCTGGTAAATATATGAAAAAAAAATGTCTACAAAAATATACACTCACTTGCCACTTTATTAGGTACCCCATGCTAGTAACGGGTTGGACCCCTTTTGCCTTCAGAACTGCCTCAATTCTTCGTGGCATAGATTCAACAAGGTGCTGGAAGCATTCCTCAGGGAGTTTGGTCCATATTGACATGATGGCATCACACAGTTGCCGCAGATTTGTCGGCTGCACATCCATGATGCGAATCTCCCGATTCCCACCACATCCCAAAGATGCTCTATTGATTGAAGATCTGGTGACTGTGGAGGCCATTTGAGTCAGCGAACTCATTGTCATGTTCAAGAAACCAGTCTGAGATGATTCCAGCTTTATGACATGGCGCATTATCCTGCTGAAAGTAGCCATCAGAAGTTGGGTACATTGTGGTCATAAAGGGATGGACATGGTCAGCAACAATACTCAGGTAGGCTGTGGCGTCAACGATGCTCAATTGGTACCAAGGGGCCCAAAGAGTGCCAAGAAAATATTCCCCACACCATGACACCACCACCACCAGCCTGAACTGTTGATACAAGGCAGGATGGATCCATGCTTTCATGTTGTAGACGCCAAATTCTGACCCTACCATCCGAATGTCGCAGCAGAAACTCGAGACTCATCAGACCAGGCAACGTTTTTCCAATCTCTATTGTCCAATTTCGATGAGCTTGTGCAAATTGTAGCCTCAGTTTCCTGTTCTTAGCTGAAAGGAGTGGCACCCGGTGTGGTCTTCTGCTGCTGTAGCCCATCTGCCTCAAAGTTCGACGTACTGTGCGTTCAGAGATGCTCTTCTGCCCACCTTGGTTGTAACGGGTGGTTATTTGAGTCACTGTTGCCCTTCTATCAGCTCGAACCAGTCTTAGAGTTCTCAACGGGTTCGTGTCGAGCCCGACAAAACCCGACGGGACCCGCCGGATTCGAGGCCGGGTTTCGGGTCGAAGATATAAGCAAATGACTCGGGTTAGGTGTCGAACCTCGGGCTTAATCTTTTCCACCCAGTGAAAAAAACAAACAAATTATTATAATCATCGCTGCTGTTCACCGTAAAGAAAGTCTGGCTGCTGCGGGCAGAGAGGAGAACACGCCTCAGTCTATCCACTGTGGACGCACTGATCTTCCTCCACGATGCCTATTATAAGCATATGATTATGTTTGTAGGCTAGGTCTATTTTGTTTCAAAACTCGTAGCCCGCCTGCTGGTTTCAGAACGCGGTCGGAAGACTAGGAAAAGGAAAAGAGAATCTGACTGCGTGAGAAACCTGACAGGAGTCCCGCTCTCGGTCAAGCTTTATACTCATTGGCGCGAGCTCAAAAGCAGCACTGGATGCAGACGGTGATGCTGATCTGGCTATCTTGTTGATGGACTAGTAAGTCAACCTTTCTAAGTTTGTGGTCATTTTATTTTGTGATTTCACCGGAATGAATAGACGCTGCAACGGCAATAGACTGTACTGGAGCGCGTGCGCGTCCGGAGTCAGGCCGCGGGCCGGGTTCGGGGCAGATAATTCATGTTGATGTGTCGGGTTACATCGGTCGGGCTTCAAAAGCCACGGGCCAGGTTCGGGTCGGGTAATAATTTTCAGGCCCGTTGAGAACTCTAACCAGTCTGGCCATTCTCCTCTGACCTCTGGCATCAACAAGGCATTTCCGCCACAGAACTGCCGCTCACTGGCATGTTTTTCTTTTTTCGGACCATTCTCTGTAAACCCTAGAGATGGTTGTGCATGAAAATCCCAGTAGATCAGCAGTTTCTGAAATACTCAGACCAGCCCTTCTGGCACCAACAATCATGCCACGTTCAAAGTCACTCAAATCACCTTTCTTCCCCATACTGATGCTCGGTTTGAACTGCAGGAGATTGTCTTGACCATGTCTACTTGCCTAAATGCACTGAGTTGCCGCCATGTGATTGGCTGCTTAGAAATTAAGTGTTAACGAGCAGTTGGACAGGTGTACCTAATAAAGTGGCCGGTGAGTGTATATTGGCACCTTTTTATTAAATACTTTTTGCAATTTAACAGCTCTGTACTTTTTAATTGCGTGCACCAAACCCATCTAGCGTGTTGGCTGTCAAAAAGCTCTTTTTCTTATTTTTTCCTTTTTTTTTCTTTCTCATCTGACCACAGAAACCTGTCTATCTATCTAAAAGTTCCAGTCGTGTCTGACAACTGAATTTGCAGGAGTTTGTTCTTGGATGAGTGAGGAATTTTTTTCTTGAAACCCTCCCAAACAATGTGGGGATGTAGGGGTTTTTGTTTCTTTATAAGCTTCCTGATCCCAAGACTCAACTAATATCTGGAATTCTCCATCTATGATCCTTGAAGAGTGTTTTTCTTTGGCCACTCAAACTTTCATCCTCTCCATCCATTAAGACGATATAGACACACGTCCTCTTCCTGGCAGATTCGTAACATCTTTTGATTGGAACTTCTAACACATTCTCATCCTTTGGCGTCATATAGGTGATGCCATATGACGTTTCGATTGAAATACTACGCACATGGCACCCTTTCAGCGTCAATATACCGTAACACGCACTGTTATGGGTAGGTTTAGGTCTGGGGTAGGGTCTGCATCTCATATTGATGCTAAATGATGCCAGTCACTTGTATGACGCCCTGGGTTCTGCGTGTTATATTGAGGCTAAAGGGTGCCATGTGCGTAGTATTTCGACGGAATGTCATATGGTGTCACTTATATAACGCCAACGGATGAGAACGGGCTCGAGTTTATTAATTATTGCCCTGGTGTTGGAAATGAGAATTTTGAATGCTTTAGCTATTTTCTTATTGCCACTTTCTATTTTTGTTTTACTCTTTGTGATGGATGATTAAGTTAATTTGCCCTTTGTGTTTCCTCATATTTAAACTACTGAAGTCATGAAACAAGAAGTCATAGCTAAGCTATTTCATGTTCCTAGTCCTGGTGTGCCCAAAAAATGGAAATATTAGTGGAAATACTTCAGAGATATTTTACTTCTAAGGTTAGATTTTTGCCATTTTTTTTGAATGAAGGATAAACAATGCATTTATTTTTTTACAACCATTTTTGATCATACTGTATTACATATATATATATAATATGCACTACCGGTCAAAAGTTTAAGATCGGTAAGATTTTTTATGTTTTTAAAAGAAGTCTCTTCTGCTCACCAAGGCTGCAATTTTTTTTTTATAAAAAATACACAAAAAACACAGTAATATTGTGAAATATTATGACAATGTAAAATTACTTTTTTATTAAAATGTCATTTATTCCTCTGAAAAAAAGCTGAATTTTCAGCATCATTACTCCAGTCTTCAGTGTCACATGATCCTTCACAAATCACTCTAATATGATGATTTTATGCTTCAAAAACATGTATGATTATTATCCATGTTGAAAACAGTTCTTTACATTTTTATTTCAGGATTCTTTGATGAATAGAAAGTTGAAAAGAACAGCTTTTATCTGAAATGGCTTTTGTTACATTAAACACTACCCTTTAAAAAGTTTGGGGTCATTAAGAATTTGTATTTTATTTTTGGGGAAATAAATAAGAAATTCTATTCATAAAGGATGAGTTACATTGATGAAAAGTTACAGTAAAGACATTTATAATGTTAGAAAAGATTCTAATTAAATAAATGCTGTTCTTTGAACTTTCTATTCATCAAAGAATCCTGAAATAAAAATGTATTTTTTTTTTTGTAAAAAAGTTCAATGTGATTTATTCAACCAGTTAAAAATAATTTAAGTTTGTAAGTTAAAATGATTTGTACAGCCAAATTGATTATGCTTAAATATTTAAGGCACCATTGAACTTTTTTTTTTGCAAAATGTTTCTGAAAAAAGTGTGCTTGCCAAGGCTGCATTTAGGTTATTAGAAATAAAGGGGGGAGGGGGGAGTATTGTGAAGTAGTACTTAATGTTTTAATCAATCTCAATAGTACTACAATGTTTTAAAATGTTTTTTTATTTTATTTTTTTATCTGTGATGGCAAAGCTGAATTTTCAGTCTCATTATTTCAGTCAAGATTCTTCAGAAATCATTCTAATATATTTATTTGATGCTCAAGAAACATTTCTTATTTATAATGTTCAGAAAAGTCAAATAATATTTTTTAATGAATAATTGATAATGTCAAAAATCTGCATTTATTTGAAAATTAAATCCTTCGTAACATTATAAATGATTTTTAACTTATAATATTTAATTGTTTTGATGTAAAATAGTAATTATAAAGAACGAGCAGGTGTGTCCAGACCTTTGACTGGCTTATTGTACTTACTGAGATTATCAGCCTTGAAACACACAGACAGTGTGTTATCAAGCTCTCCACCCAAACTCACCCACACACACTCTGTAGTGCAGGAAACGTGTGGTTTACTGCGACCCCGCTCTAGATGTGATGGTCCACTGACACTAACATGCCAGGAAGCTTTCTCTTTCATCTTATCTTTCTATCGTCCTCTCTTCCCCTTCTCTCTATATCTCCATCTACCTTTCTTCACTTCTACATCAAAACTCAATTTTGCTGTTCCTGCTTTTGCTTAAAATAACCCAGATCCATTGCACGTGCCTGTATAGACTCTCCGCCCTTTGATGTGTTTGTGCACTGGACATTTCCGCAGAGGTTGTGGGGCAGTTGTGTTGTTTTATCAGCCACATGTGGGGCACAACACGCATCACACTGTTTTCTTCTGTCTCTAGAGTGTCTGTTTTTCCAAAGCATTGTGTTTCCTGTAGGTGGACACAGATTTGGGATACTCCTTTAGCTAAGCACTTTCTGTTGATGAAAACCTTCACCTGTGTTTGTCAGCAATTATTTCTACAGTAAAAATTATATCTATCCATCTATCCATCTATCATCTGTCTGTCTGTCTGTCTGTCTATTGGTCTGTCTATACAGTATATTGTTCTGTCTGTCATTTTATCTATCTGTCTGCCTGTCTATCTATCTATCATTTTTTCTGTCTTTCTGAACATCTATCTTGTATTTATCTATTTATCTATCTGTCTGTCTGTCATTTTTTCTGACCATCATCTATCTATCTATCTATCATATATATCTATCTATCTATTATCTATCTATCTATCTATCTATCTATCTATCTATCATCTATCTATCTATCTATCTATCTATCTATCTATCTATCTATCTATCTATCTATCTATCTGTCTATCTGTCTATCTGTCTATCTGTCTATCTGTCTATCTGTCTATCTGTCTATCTGTCTGTCTGTCTGTCTGTCTGTCTGTCTGTCTGTCTGTCTGTCTGTCTGTCTGTCTATCTATCTATCATCTACCTGTCTGTCTACCTGTCTGTCTATTGGTCTGTCTATACAGTATATTGTTCTGTCTGTCATTTTATCTATCTGTCTGCCTGTCTATCTATCATTTTTTCTGTCTTTCTGAACATTCTATCTATCTATCTATCTATCTATCTATCTATCTCTATCTATCTATCTATCTATCTATCTATCTATCTATCTATCTATCTATCTTTTTATCTATCATCTACCTGTCTGTCTACCTGTCTGTCTATTGGTCTGTCTATTAGTCTGTCTATACAGTATATTGTTCTGTCTGTCATTATCTATCTGTCTGCCTGTCTATCATTTTTTTCTGTCTTTCTGAACATCTATCTATCTATCTGTCTATTGTCTGTCTGTCTGTCTGTCTGTCTGTCTGTCTGTCTGTCTGTCTGTCTGTCTGTCTGTCTGTCTGTCGTATCTATCATCTACCTGTCTGTCTATTGGTCTGTCTATACAGTATATTGTTCTGTCTGTCATTTTATCTATCTGTCTGCCTGTCTATCTATCTATCATTTTTTCTGTCTTTCTGAACATCTGTCTGTCTGTCTATCTGTCTATTGTTCTATCTATACAGTATATTGTTCTGTCAGTCTGTCTGTCTGTCTATTGTTCTATCTATACAGTATATTGTTCTGTCTGTCTGTCTGTCTGTGCTTTGTATCCATCTATCCATCTATCCATCGTCTGTCTGTCTGTCTGTCTGTCTATCATCTACCTGTCTGTCTACCTGTCTGTCTATTGGTCTGTCTATACAGTATATTGTTCTGTCTGTCATTTTATCTATCTGTCTGCCTGTCTATCTATCATTTTTTTCTGTCTTTCTGAACATCTATCTATCTGTCTGTCTGTCTGTCTGTCTGTCTGTCTGTCTGTCTGTCTGTCTGTCTGTCTATCTTATCTATCATCATTACCTGTCTGTCTATTGGTCTGTCTATACAGTATATTGTTCTGTCTGTCATTTTATCTATCTGTCTGCCTGTCTATCTATCATTTTTTTCTGTCTTTCTGAACATCTGTCTGTCTGTCTGTCTGTCTATTGTTCTATCTATACAGTATATTGTTCTGTCAGTCTGTCTGTCTGTCTATTGTTCTATCTATACAGTATATTGTTCTGTCTGTCTGTCTGTCTGTCTGTCTGTCTGTCTGTCTGTCTATCCGTCTTATCCATCTATCCATCCGTCTGTCTGTCTGTCTGTCTGTCTGTCTGTCTATCATCTACCTGTCTGTCTACCTGTCTGTCTATTGGTCTGTCTATACAGTATATTGTTCTGTCTGTCATTTTATCTATCTGTCTGCCTGTCTATCTATCATTTTTTTCTGTCTTTCTGAACATCTATCTATCTATCTATCTATCTATCTATCTATCTATCTATCTATCTATCTATCTATCTATCTATCTATCTATCTATCTATCTATCTTTTTATCTATCATCTACTTGTCTGTCTACTAGTCTGTCTATACATGTATATTGTTTCTGTCTGTCATTTTATCTATCTGTCTGCCTGTCTATCATTTTTTCTGTCTTTCTGGAACATCTATCTATCTATCTATCTATCTATCTATTCTATCTATCTATCTATCTATCTATCTATCTATCTATCTATCTGATCTATCTATCTATCTATCTGTCTATCTGTCTATCTGTCTATCTGTTATTGTCTATCTGTTTATCTGTCTATCTGTCTATCTGTCTATCTGTCTATCTGTCTGTCTGTCTGTCTGTCTGTCTGTCTGTCTGTCTGTCTGTCTGTCTGTATGTCTATCTATCTATCATCTACCTGTCTGTCTACCTGTTTGTCTATTGGTCTGTCTATACAGTATATTGTTCTGTCTGTCATTTTATCTATCTGTCTGCCTGTCTATCTATCATTTTTTCTGTCTTTCTGAACATTCTATCTATCTATCTATCTATCTATCTATCTATCTCTATCTATTCTTATCTATCTATCTATCTATCTATCTATCTATCTATCTTTTTATCTATCATTTACCTGTCTGTCTACCTGTCT
>JAQIUQ010004949.1:0-85000 GCA_030378365.1 Hybognathus amarus | reverse complement strand
GTTCTGTCTGTCATTTTATCTATCTGTCTGCCTGTCTATCTATCTATCATTTTTTCTGTCTTTCTGAACATCTGTCTGTCTGTCTGTCTGTCTGTCTGTCTGTCTGTCTGTCTGTCTGTCTATTGTTCTATCTATACAGTATATTGTTCTGTCAGTCTCTGTCTGTTGTCTGTTGCTGTCTGTCTATTGTTCTATCTATACAGTATATTGTTCTGTCTGTCTGTCTGTCTGTCTGTCTGTCTCTCTGTCTGTCTGTCTATCTATCCATCCATCTATCCATCTATCCGTCTATCCGTCTATCCATCTATCGTCTATCTGTCTATCTGTCTATCTATCAGTCAATCAGTCTGTCTGTCTGAACCATCTATCATTCTATATATCTAGTGTTCTATCTACTAATTTTGTCTATCTATCTATCTATCTATCTATCTATCTATCTATCTATCTATCTATCTATCTATCTATCTGTCTTGTCTGTCTGTCTGTCTGTTGTCTGTCTGTCTGTCTGTCTGTCTGTCTGTCTGTCTGTCTGTCTGTTGTTGTCTGTCTGTCTGTCTGTCTGTCTGTCTGTCTGTCTGTCTGTCTGTCTTTGTCTGTCTGTCTGTTGTCTGTCTGTCTGTCTGTCTGTCTGTCTGTCTGTCTGTCTGTCTGTCTGTCTGTCTGTCTGTCTGTCTGTCTGTCTGTTCTTGTCTGTCTGTCTGTCTGTCTGTCTGTCTGTCTGTCTGTCTGTCTGTCTGTCTGTCTGTCTGTCTGTCTGTCTGTCTGTCTGTCTGTCTGTCTGTCTGTCTGTCTGTCTGTCTGTCTGTCTGTCTGTTGTCTGTTGTCTGTCTGTCTGTCTGTCTGTCTGATCTATCTATCATCTACCTGTCTGTCTATTGGTCTGTCTATACAGTAAATTGTTCTGTCTGTCATTTTATCTATCTGTCTGCCTGTCTATCTATCTATCATTTTTTCTGTCTTTCTGAACATCTGTCTGTCTGTCTGTCTGTCTGTCTGTCTGTCGTATTGTTCTATCTATACAGTATATTGTTCTGTCAGTCTGTCTGTCTGTCTGTCTCGTCTATTGTTCTATCTATACAGTATATTGTTCTGTCTGTCTGTCTGTCTGTCTGTCTGTCTATCTATCATCTATCCGTCTATATCTCTGTCTATCCATCTATCCATCTATCGTCTATCTGTCTATCTGTCTATCTGTCAGTCAATCAGTCAATCAGTCTGTCTGTCGATCATCTATCATTCTATATATCTAGTGTTCTATCTATAATTTTGTCTATCTATCTATCTATCTATCTATCTATCTATCTATCTATCTATCTATCTATATATCTATCATATCTATCTATCTATCTATCTATCTATCTATCTATCTATAATTTTGTCTATCTATCTATCTATCTATCTATCTATCTATCTATCTATCTATCTATCTATCTATCATCTCCATCCATCCATCCATCCATCCATCCATCCATCCATCCATCCATCCATCCGTCATCCATCCTGTCTGTCATTCTATCTATCGTTCTCTCTATCATTCCATGTATCTATCTGTCTATCTCTATCGTTCATCTATCTATCTATCTGTCTGTCTGTCTGTCTGTCTGTCTGTCTGTCTGTCTGTCTGTCTGTCTTTCATTCTATGTATCAATCTATCTGTACTTTAAAATGTTGTGTTTATTGATGTTAAAATGCTTCAGAATTCTTCTCAGGCAAGACTGAGAAGGTCTATGTTTTAACGATTTGGTGTAATTATTTTTGCCGAGTTTACTGAGTCACATGAAAGCTGGGCAATGTATTCTCAAGGGCAGCATTTGCTCAATACCACTCTCTTAAAAATCTATTGAAATGACTTTCCTGCCATTTGTTGCTCAACTCGCTGTGTTGTTGATAAGTTAGTCACTGTTGTGTCTGGACCCCACAGTGGAGCTCTGGGCAGAGGGTCTGTGTTTGCTCACTCAGCCTGTGGGAGCCAATGAAATCCCACCTCTCTGGAACACAGCCACAGTTGCCCGGCAACAACCTTACACAACAGGAAACAGACTTGGGGATTCCGTCACTGAGCCGAGTCAAAGAGAGCATTCAGTGGAGACAGGAAGCCCCAAGGTACAGCAGGGGGCAGTTCTATAACCAAGGCCATGTCGTGTAAATACCACCTCAAATTGCTGTTGCTGTTTCTACTTTTAAGCACTTTATATGTTCATCAGCTTACTTTTAAATGTGGTCTGGGTTTTATGACATGGACTCATAAGGCACGTCGTAAAAAGGCTAAAATAACACATTTGATTACAATCCCATTGTGACGTAAAAACAACAACATGCTTTTCTTGTTCTGCATTGTCGTCTCAGCATAGTTTTGGCCATGGTCACATTTAAAACATGATGCATATTTTCAGTTAGTGATATTATATAGCATATTGTCTTTAGTCATCTGAAATTCAACTTCTGCATCCAAACCTTGTTTTATCTGTTTTATCTATTAAGGAAAAGGGGAAGAAGAAAAAAAAGCTGGAACCTTGAGGTCTTTTCCAGAAGACCACCATCAAATCAGCGTCATTCCCAGTATACTCACCCACAAATATGATGATGAGCCCTGCCAGCCAGACGGAATAGTGACTTGTAAGAAGAGGTGAGTAGACCTATGACATCAATGACTCCCCCTTTCTTGACCAATCACGGCACAGACAGAGGAACAGTTTGGGTGCACATGGGGCTTGAATGTGGTTTTGGTTTATTTTAACAACTTTTAAACGCTGACACATCATTAGTGATGCACATGCATATTATGATTCATGCCATTGTTATGAGTGTGCAGCCTTTTTTAAACATCTCCGAGACAGACAATTCAACATCTGTGGCATTAGTTATGGACTCATGTTACCTTGTCCCTAATGTCTTTGCCATCTGTGGCGTGCCATGCGTTGATGCATATATTGCGTTATAGCACATTGCCGCCAATGTATCCTGTTTGGAAACATAATTTGTCATTTGTGTATTCTTGAAAACCTTATAGAGTAAACAGCAGTGCATCATGTTGACACACAAGACAAGCTAACTGCATTATCACTCATTGTATTATCATTATCATTAGCGTTCAGTAGTTCATGAAGTCATAAAGTCACTGCCACTCCTGGACATAGCAGTTAATAAGGTGTCTTTCGAATATAAATGAGAAATGTATGGCTAAATTTTAAAGTCCCAGTGTGGTAGTGCGAGTAAACCGTCTGACCTGCCTTTGTGGGCGTCTAATCAATTATTCATCTGACCAACTGGAATACTTCACTCCGATTGGTCAATCATGCCATCCAGTGGTCTGAAATTCACTGATTCCCCAATCCAGAAGCGCAAAACCGCCAAACTAGCGATTCTAAAGATTTCATGGCCCATGTTAATCCCTTCCCTAAACCCTAACCTTAACCTCAGTATAGGAAAGATTTTATGTTATCTCCCATATAAGATTTTTCTGAACTGAGCCTATGGAATCAGAACTTTTCTTGACAGATGATTGTGAACTGAACAATGAAATCTGGTGGGCGGGGTTTGCATCACGGGTTCTCGTATGCATCTGGAGGCTTCTAAAGCCTTTGGCTGTCCGAAATCACTCCACACCTAACATAGTGCATCATTAAGGCACAAGCCTTTTGTATTGGTTTCTGAAACAGTAGTGCACATTATTGAATGCACTCATTCAGTCCCCTAATGAGTCCGATAACAAGTGTGCAACCCAAACACTGTGAACATTGCACTGAAATCCCATGTCTTTTCAGAAGATGGCATTCAAATGATCTTGGGTGACTTCAGTTAATTTTAGTAATATTGTTTCAGTGTTTTATAGTATATATTTTTCTTTCTTTTTCAGAAGCTTTAAAGGGTTAGTTCACCCAAAAATGAAAATGTTGTCAGTAATTACTCACCCTCATGTTGTTCCAAACCTCTATGTGTTTATTTGTTCTGCTGAACACAAAGGAAGATATTTGGAAGAATGTTTTAATCAAACAGATCTCAATCCCCATTGACTACCATAGTAGGAAAAAATACATACTATGGTAGTCAATGGGGAATGAGATTGTTTGAGTTAAAACATTCTTCCAAATATCTTCCTTTGTGTTCAGCAGAACAAATAAACACATAGAGGTTTGGAACAACATGAGGTGAGTGAATACTGACAGAATTTTCATTTTTGGGTGAACTAACCCTTTAATGTAAACCACGGGTACACTGATCAGTTTTTTTTTCGAACTTAATAAAAGTTTCGAAGATTTTTAGACTATGATTTACAAGAAAAAGCTATTTCAGACTTTCTATTTCAAAAAGTGACATTTAATTGAATGGTACTTGCCATTTATTTGTAATTATTTGTGAAAATTGATTCAAAGTAAATCCTACAGCCATATTTTTACAGTGTGAAATGATAAAACTACAGTCCTGCATGACATGCAAAAAAAATCCTGTGCACAATTTACTAATTTGTTCCACTGATTTGCTAAGTTGTGCAGATGATTTACTAATTTGTTCCATCAATCTATAAATTTTGTGCATGATGTAGCAAATCAATGGAACAAATTAGTAAACCATGGTCATAATTTATAATTTGAGGGAACAAATTCGTAAACCATGTGCTGGATTTTGCGTATTTTCACTGCATGTCGTGTGGGGCTCCATATAAAACAATTCAAAGCTTTAAAGCTACACTGTGTAACTCTTTTAGTTTATTCTTAGCTAAAAACACTTAGGCCGGAGACACACTGGATGCGTGGCGTGAGCGTGGCGTTTCTGTAGCGTGTCAGCTGTGTGGCGGCTGCATCGCGTTTTCTGTGACTTTGCACACCAGAAGCGTGTCTGACGCGGCGCTGCTGCTGCTAGATGACATAGAGGGACTGTCTACATTTGGATTAGCGGTGTGTTGCTCTTGCATGTACAACAACAATTTCAACTGTTATCACATCTTCCAAAATCCGAAAAATAGGGAAGTGGGCTGTCTGTTTATTTCAATAACATTTTCAAATTTTGTGTAGCTTTAAAGAGCCTATATTTTTCAAATGTTTTTTTTTTCTTCTTGTATGTAGGCTAATCACATTGTTATGAATTAGCACAAGAAACAAATAAAAAAAAAAAAGAGAGAAGAGATATTTTTTGTTATGCTATGACTGTAGTGGACACCAGGACTCGATTGTTTAAAAAATAAAATGACATGAAATTATACACTACCGGTCAAAAGTTTAAGATTGGTAAGATTTTTTATGTTTTTAAAAGAAGTCTCTTCTGCTCACCAAGGCTGCAATTTTTTTATAAAAAATACACAAAAAACACAGTAATATTGTGAAATATTATGACAAATTATGATTTTTTTATGTTAATATATATTAAAATGTAATTTATTCCTCTGAAAAAAAGCTGAATTTTCAGCATCATTACTCCAGTCTTCAGTGTCACATGATCCTTCACAAATCACTCTAATATGATGATTTTATGCTCCAAAAACATGTATGATTATTATCCAAGTTGAAAACAGTTTTTTACATTTTTATTTCAGGATTCTTTGATGAATAGAAAGTTCAAAAGAACAGCTTTTTATCTGAAATGGAAAGCTTTTGTTACATTAAACACTACCCTTTAAAAAGTTTGGGGTCAGTAAGAATTTGTATTTTATTTTGGGGGAAATAAATAAGAAATCAATACTTCTATTCATCAAGGATGAGTTACATTGATCAAAAGTTACAGTAAAGACATTTATAATGTTAGAAAAGATTCTAATTAAATAAATGCTGTTCTTTGAACTTTCTATTCATCAAAGAATCCTGAAATAAAAATGTAAAAAACTGTTTTCAACATGGATAATAATCATACATGTTTTTGGAGCATAAAATCATCATATTAGAGTGATTTGTGAAGGATCATGTGACACTGAAGATTGGAGTAATGATGCTGAAAATTCAGCGTTTTTTCAGAGGAATAAATTACATTTTAATATATATTAACATAAAAAAGTAATTTTAAATTGTGATAATATTTTACAATATTACTGTGTTTTTTGTGTATTTAAAAAAAATTGCAGCCTTGGTGAGCAGAAGAGACTTCTTTAAAAAAAAACATAAAAAATCTTACAGATCTTAAACTTTTGACCGGTAGTGTATATAGGCAAAAATAATGGCAATATTTGAAAACTGATAATTATTATTATTATTATTTGTGTAAATTACATTGATATGTGAATGTATGTCAAAACCTAGACTTTCAAACATCAAGATGTAATTTATTGCTATGGATGTACAAATGACATATAAACACTGTTTCCTATTGTTTTGTTTTTTTTTTGCCTGGAAACGCTTCCAACACGCTTGCGTGTTGCGTGAAAAATAGGCGTCGGTTCTATTTCTAGCATGCACGCGTTTTCGCGCGGCTCATGCCGCGCCTGAGATGCGCGTGTCACGCGGGCAGTGTGCAAGCTCTAATCTGTTAACATGGGAGCTGAAAATAAAAAGGACATGCCACGCTTATGAGACACTTACGCTACGCATCCAGTGTGTCTCCGGCCTTAGTTCTTTCAAAAATATATGTGCTCATTAATGTATATTTACTTCGTTCAAGTAATAAAGTATTCTTGTGAGTGTATAATATACCATTGAAAATACATACGGGTAAGGGGTTCTAATGTCGGTCACCATGTTGCCCCTCCATCTTGAAAGTACATTAGCCAAAGAGGGACATACCCGTTAATTCAAGCTTCGCCTTTCGCGTTTATGTTTGAGTTAACACTCATAGACAAGGTCGAACTGGAAGCCATGTTAATCTTGGACTACATTGGCCACTGTAGGAGTTAAAACGAAATCGGAATTGAGAGTACCAGAAACTAATATTCACTGGATGGTCATATACCTTTTAACTGCTAGATGGGAGTAAAAATCACACAGTGTAGCTTTAAATCAATATTTCATGTTCATGTCTTTACTTATTTGCTAATTAGCCATAGGTTTTGTGTTCAGTCATTGCATACAGTTTAATAATGCGGATGTAAGTTTAGATTTAAGTCCAGTAACATAGACAACAAAAAGTCTTTGCAGAGACTGTAAAACAAAGTACACCAGGTTTTTGGCGTATACTGCAAAGCTGAGGTGAACAAAATATCCGGAACTGTCCAGCCATTGCTTAAAAACCCTTGCCCTCAACAATGGGCAGACAGAGTGGAAAAACTACAGGCCAACTGACGTAGAACTCGGCGCACGTCAATCAGCACTGTTGGTGCTATTTATTACCTTCAGCCTGGAAGCTGTGTTAACTGCGGCACGAGGCTTGCTTTCATATAGCTGGGGAGGACATGGGAGGCCCTGCCCACATCCCCTCAAGCTCACTTAGGGCCCCTAACCAGTGGGTGAGAGCTTTCCATGAGGTCAAACAAATACATTTGACCCACAGAACAGCAGGAGAGAGAGGACTGTAAGAGAGGGTAATGGCACAATTACCACGTTCCCATGATGAAAGAAACAGCTAGTGTTTCATAAATGCACTAATTCCTGATGCAATTATATATCATCCTGTGCGTGTGAGGTGAAGGCTATTTGGCTCCCTTTTGTTACTCGACCTGGATGAATTCTTGGTGGGGGCAAACACTATGCAGCTACTTCAAAACATGCCCATGTCATTAGAGAGCTTGCAATGCTCGGCCACGTAAAAAAAAAAAAGAAGCTATTTTTTGCCTAATGAGAAGACCATACTGTATTTGCAGTATCTGTCTTGTGTAAACAATGTTTAGGATTAATTGCATGTGAATCCTTTTCACGCATGAATGCTAAGAACCCCTAACATTGATGCAAACATTTGCCAACATTTCTTGGCTTAAAAAAAAAGTCCTGGATGATTTCCGATGACGCAGCAAATCGCGCCCCACTGGAAAATTGTCAAAACCGAAATCATAGTTGCCCGAGCTGCCAACAGCATCTTGTGATTTTCAGATCCCATTTCCCTGCACTGTGATGTCCTAAAAAAACAACTGGAGCTGCAAGCCTGTTTATTCAATCACTATCAACGCACTGGTGTTGCTATGCGATGATCCATCTATTGATGGGACAAAAGAAATAATTAACATGATACTGGTTTCTTTAACTGCCTTTGTTTTCAAAATGGACACATTTGATTTCCAGTAGATGCACGTGTGCACACACTGGCTCTTTCACTTTGCTTTTCAGCTATAGATCTTAGTTAGGGTAACGCCATATTTAATTTTTCATATGAATGAGAACCAGGCTGTGAGAGATAGAATTACAATGGATTTCAATGGATTTTTGTTTAACAACATGCCAACTGTTAAAGGGTTAGTTAGTTCACCCAAAAATGAAAATTAATTACTCACCCATGCTGTACCAACCCTGCAAGACCTTCGTTCGTCTTCAGAACACAAATGAAGATATGTTTGATTAAATTTGAGAGGTGGATCACTGCTACGTAGGCTCCTAAGGGATAGAAACTTGTCTCAGGCCTACAAGGAAGAAAAGGAATAGTCGAATAAAGTGGTTATTTTTGTTTGTTTTTTCGCACAAAAAGTATTCATGTTGCTTGATAAACTTATACTTGAGCCTCTGTAGTCACAAGGAATATTTAAACATTTTCTTCATTGACTTTCTGGGCTGTCAAGTTTCATTCCCTTAGGCAGCCTATGTAGCAGTGATCCACCTCTCAAATTTAATCAAAAATATCTTCATTTGTGTTCCGAAGACGAACGAAGGTCTTACGGGGTTGGTACAGCATGGGGGTGAGTAATTAATGACTTAATTTAAATTTTTGGGTGAACTAACCCTTTAAAGAAGTAGTTCACTTTAAAAAAAAGAAAAAAAGAACTTTTGCTGATAATTTATTCACCCCATGTCATCCAAGATATCAATGTCATTCTTTGTTCAGTCAAAAATAAATTAAGGTTTTTGATGGAAACATTCCAGGATTTTCTAAATATAATGGGAACCAAACGGTTCAAGGTCCAAAAGACAGTTTCAGTGCAAACTGTTCAAAGGGCTTTAAACGATATTAGACGATGAATAAGGGTCTTATCAAGCGAAACAATCACTCATAAAAAAATTTATAATAAATAACAAAGTTTACGTTTTATAAGCTCAAATGGTTGCCTTGCTCGGTTCTGTGATACACGTTCGTGACTCTCCTGTTGAAATTTGTTCGTTTTGACAAACGAGTTTGAACACGAGAGCAGCGGCATCACAGAACCGAGCAAGGCAACCATTTGAGCTTACTGTTGTTATTTTTTTTTAAATGAGCGATTGTTTCGCTTCATAAGACCCTGATTAATCGTTTGAAATCGTTTAAAGCCCTATGAACAGTTTGCGGTTTGCACTGAAACTGTCTTTTGGACCTTGAACTGTTTGGTTCCCATAGAAGTCCATTATATGGAGAAAAATCCTGGAGTGTTTTCATCAAAAACCTTAATTTCTTTTCATCTGAAGAAAGAATGACATGGATATATTGGATGACATGGGGTGAGTAAATTATCAGCAACAGTTTTTTTTCTACTCCTTTATGCTGACAAAACAAATTTTAAGGGAAAAAAAAAACTTTATGAAGACAAACTCCATGAAACAGTTTCAAAAGTTGTGAAAATTGCAAGAATGTATTCTCAAGTCTATCCCTCACAGCCTGGTTTTCATCCATGTTGAATTCAATATGGTATCTAACCTGAAAAAGATTTGTATGTGAACCGTTTATTTGAATCGGTTCTTCTAAATGAACCGCAAAAACTGGTCTAAAAAGATTTTTACACAAATCAGACTGAACGAATCAGACTGAATGGGTAAAAGAGCACTCTGGAATTAAAAAAAAAAAGATTGCGTGCTGAACTTGTCCAACTTGCAGTGATTCTGTATATGTGGTTGCCGCACCAAAACTCTCTGAACTGAAAGCTGTCTCTTTTGATGTAATTACCCGAGAACCAATGAAAAAACGAATGAGGTGAAAAGTATGATTTACTAAAAAGAAATGTTGACAATAACAAAAACTTAAATATATGGCTGTATAATAAAACACAATTGGATTTAATTAATAAGTATTTTAGTAGCCCAAAACATTTCAGTCAATTGATTTTAGTAGTTAGTATTAAACAAGTGATTTTATTTTTTTTTATTTTAAATGAGCTAAATCATTGCTGCAACTGGGAAATCTTTTACATCTTTTTAAAATGACCTGCTATAACCCAACAAAATCATACTAAACAGTAATATTTACCTTTATATGACTCTACTTGAACGTTTTAGAGAATGTAATATCCGATGCCAGGAGGTTGGGGTCCCCAACTTGGGGATATTAAACACTCGTTGAATCATTTTTAAACCGGTTCAAACTGTTCGAAAGAACCGATTCTCTGAAATGAGTTGGACTTCACTAGCAGATGCGCATGCGCACACGGCCGGCTCTTTTGCCTTGGGTTTCTCTAGACTGTCGGTTTCAACGGCTCCACATCTGGAAATGTTGCGAGGAGAGAATCCCTCTTCATCTGCCGTTGAGCTTGAGACGTGGTGCCTGCGTCACTCCATGGAGGGGCGGGGCTTCTCGGAGGTGTTTCCCGGCTTTATATAGATACAGAGACCTTTCCATCGCAAAGCAGTGCGTCACCAGAACCCCTGGAAACTAACATGCAAGTCCAGAGTAGAAAATATAACGAGTTAGAGAAACTGAATTAAAATAAGATTAATACATTGTTGCGTTGTTATTGCACGCGCTTTTAAAGTGCTGTCTATCAAATCATTTAAGCTTTCAAATAACTTAGTTTTTTTTCGAGACTGGAATACACCTTTATTGCGGTAGAAGTGAACATTTTTATCACAGATATCTGGAGTCATCCTTATACTGGGACATAACACGCTGATCGGACACTGTTGTGCGTTTTGGGAAAGTGCGTTGAACTTGGTGTGAGTTCACAAGACACTTCGCAAGCATGAAATCGGCAGAGGAAGGTAACGTATAAGAATATTAAATGCACGTATTTACACTGTCGTATTTCACTCGAACGTGATTCTGTATCATTATTAGCTCTATAATATTAGCCTAATATTATTGAAACGTCATAATAATGGATGCACGTTTGCTTATGAGTTTACCTGTAGTGAATGAAAAAATAAATACGACTGCACTCACCATTATCTCGGTTACCAAGGGAGACTGGAGAGTGTTGTAACACTCTCTAACGCGATCTCGTGCAATCCCATGGCTCTCCAACTTTGACATAACGTTCCCACATTTATCTGCTACAAATTAAAGTAATTTAGAAATCTACAGCATGTTCTCAAACTGTGTAAATTAATGTCAAATGCAAAGACTGCTGTTGGACAACCTCACTAAAGAGGTGAGGCTAAAACAGTAGGCTAGTTGGGGTATAGGCAACACTGATAGAAAATATAGACATTTTACTAGTTATAGTTATTATAGCATTATCACTACCCCAAATATATATATATATTGTATATATATATGTTACAACCCTCCCCATGTATGATTTGTTGATGTTTTGCATCCAGTAGTAGCTCATTTCCGAATGGTCATTGGTGGTTACCACTCTACCTGTGATCAGTTTGGTGAAGTTATTTGTTATTCAATGGACTGAATGAGTTTTCCTTAGTTTAAGAGACTGCAGAAGGGAGTGGTGGGCTGGACGAAGATGAATAAGGAGAGACATTATTTAGATTGTGGCTTTTTGCATCCCTCTCTTTGCGGCAAATGTGCATTTCGCAAGATAACTTAGATTATAGTTCATAATGACAGCTCTTCGTAAACAAAAGCAGTTGTCATAATTTTGGCTGAAAAATAATAGTAACTTAAAGGAGTAGTTCACTTTTTAAAAAAAAACTTTTGCTGATTATTTACTCACCCTCAGGTCATCCAAGATATCCATGTCATTCTTTCTTCAGTTCGAAAAGAAATTAAGGTTTTTGATGAAACATTCCAGGATTTTTCTCCATATAAGGGACTTTATTGGTAACCAAACGGTTCAATGTCCAAAAGACAGATTCAGTGCGAACTGCAAACTGTTCAAAGGGCTTTAAATGATTCCAGACGATAAATAAGGGTCTTATCAAGCAAAACGATTGCTCATTTTAAAAAAAAAGTTTAAGTTTTATAAGCTCAAATGCTCGCCCTGCTCTGTTCTGTGATGTGCATTCGTGACTCTCCTGTTCAAACTTGTTTATCAAAATGAACAAATCTTTTTTCGTGTCATTTGGATTATTCAACAAACAAAATGAATGAATTGACTCTGTAAAAGATTCGTTAATTTTGATGAACAAGTTCGAACAGGAGAGTCACGAATGCGCATCACAGAACAAAGCAAGGTGACCATTTGAGCTTATAAAACTTAGACTTTTTTTTTAAATGAGTGATTGTTTCACTTGATAAGACCCTTATTCATCGTCTGGAATCGTTTAAAGCCCTTTGAACAGTTTGCAGTTTGCACTGAAACTGTCTTTTGGACCTTGAACCGTTTGGTTACCAGTAAAGTCCATTATATGGAGAAAAATCCTGTAATGTTTTCATCAAAAACTTTAATTTCTTTTCAACTGAAGAAAGAAAGACATGGACATCTTGAATGACATGGGGTGAGTAAAGTATCAGCAAAAGTTTTTTTTTTTTAACTGAATCACTCCTTTAAACCAGCTTTAAGATGGTTTCCTGGTCCTGAACTGGTTTTAAGATGGTATCGAAGTTGTTTAGCTGGTCTACAAGCTGGTCTTTGAACTGAAAAATGCCAAAAACCACTTTAAATCCAGCCAACAGACCATCACAACAAGCCTGTGAGACTAGAAAACCTGCTTAAGCTGATTTAAGGTGTTTTATTTCAGCAGGGTTACTAATGTACTTTTAGTAATCAGTAATTTAGTACTTTTATTTATTTTTTAAGCTATCAGAGTCACATGGTGTATACTTCCGGCTTGCTTACAAAAATCTAATATGTAGTTGTTAACTTGATTCAAAAACGATACATACATTAGGGATACATTAGCATGCTATCAGTATCCAGGGTGCTTTGTTGCGCTGTGGTCACATTTTCAAGTATCCGTGTTTTTAATCGTCCTCTAAAGTAGCGAGAAATCATTGCAAATTTTATTGCAAGCAGAGCCAGTAGTGACTGTGAGCCAGTTTGGGCTAACTTACATTACATATATTTCCACCAGGTTGGACTGACTGACTACAGTGGCTCACTCAACTCAACAGCATTTTTGTCCTTTTTTGCTCTTATAGAAATAAAAATAAATGCATTCACAAAAATTCAATCAATAAAATATGTCTTAATGGGATGGTAGATGGACAGACTTAACCTGAATAAGCCAGATGACGTATTATAACTGCTTTTAAAAATGTTTGAAAAGTTTTTGGACAAACTAAAATTGCTAAAGTGGGCAGTGATTCATCTTGTACTCTCCAGAAAGCACCAATCACTAAATTTTTTTTCTCTAGTCAAGACATCTTCTGTTAGTCATGTTGCACTTCAAATGTTGTCTTGTTCTCTAATCTCAATATATACATTGCATTGAAGCAAATGTTTGCCCGTTTTTCGACAAAGATTGCTTATGAGTATTGGTTTTCCGTCTGGTTTTGTCCTCAGGAAGATATTTTTAACACTTTGTTATTTTTGGCCTGGTATTTGTGTATCACTCACCTTGCTTCCTCTGCAAAGGTTGTGGCTTTTAGCCACTAACATTTTTTTTTTGACTCACAGCTATTACTAATAAAGAGTAGAGTGTCTTTTTATAATGCCACCATTTTATACGAATCAAATGGCAGTTCATAAAAATTAAAAAGCTATTTATTAGAGGTGGATGATTGTAAAAGCAGCAGTCTCCTTCAAATATTCACACAGCACCTTTACGCACATTATTCAAGAAATGTTCTGCACCTATGCTCTTATCTCCATAGCTTATTTTTTGTTGCAGTATCTCATGAAATTCTGATTGCACCTTACAGATGCCTACGGTTACAGCCAAAACACCAGCATTTCACTTCCTCTGAGCAACCCCTGCCCATCTTCCCAGTACCACAATCTCCAGACCAGCCCTTCATTGTCAATATCCATCAGTCAGCCATCCTCATTCTCCCCTCAAGATGACATGAGCTCGGTGGGCTACTTCCAAACATCCGGCCCCCGGTCCAATGGAGCTCCCACATTGGAGAGTCCACGCATTGAGATAACGGCTTACGGGCAGTTCCCCGAGGACGAAGTAGAGGAGAACAGCGTTCCCGTGGCCAAGCGAGTCAATTCCATAGTGACATTAACATTGCCAAGTATCGACGGTTATCGTGACCCCACCTGTCTCAGCCCGGCAAGCAGCGTGTCTTCCCGTAGCTGCCATTCAGATGCATCGTCATACGAATCGGGCTTCTCGTACAACTACGACAACTCGCCGCAGAACTCGCCCTGGCAGTCTCCATGCGTGTCCCCGAAAGGTTCCTCATCGCTGCAGTCCTGCACCCTTGGGGCGTCTCCGCGCCATTCACCATCCGGTTCTCCCCATGCCAGTATCACAGACGACAGCTGGATGGGCACCAGAGGCTCTCGACCAAATTCTCCTTGTGGCGGTAAACGGAAGTACAGCTTTAATGGCGTCAACTCGCACAAGTACCATCCGTACTCGCCAAATCAATCCCCGGGGCCATCGCCACAAACTTCACCCCGTCTCAGTGTGACTGAGGATTCCTGGCTCGCCAACACCAATCAGTACACCAACTCTGCCATTGTCGCCGCCATTAATGCCCTCACCACAGATGGATTAACAGATATTGGGGAGGGGATCCCTTTAAAGTCCCGCAAGACCAGTCAGGAGCACAGTGCCTCGATGAACCTGAAAGTAGAACCAGGTGGAGAGGAGACGGGATCCTGGAGCTTTGCCAGGATGACTTCTCAGCACGCCTGCCCTTCAAAAAAGAGACCTACTGTAGTGGCTTCTTGGATGTACCCCAACACCCATACTGGTCCAAGCCGAAGCCTTACATCAGGTTGGTTCCATATAAACATTTCTTTCATATTCATGGACAAGTAGTTTGCTCTTTTGTCTGTGCTAACCAAAGTTCTCTCTCTCTCTCTCTCTCTCTCTCTCTCTCTCTCTCTCTCTCTCTTCGCCTCATTATTGGACTCTCTCACTCTTATTTTTCGAAGTCCATCGTTGCCTGCTCTTGATTGGCAGTTGCCTTCCAGTTCAGGGCCGTATAGCCTTCAGATTGATGTCCAACCCAAGTCCCATCACCGTGCTCATTATGAGACTGAAGGCAGCAGAGGGGCCGTGAAAGCACTAGCGGGAGGGCATCCAGTGGTTCAGGTATAAGTTCATAATCTCTAAAAAGCAGTTGGGTCTCTCAAATGCATAGTTCGCTCTGTGATTATTCACTCACCCTTATGTTGTTCCAAACCTGGAATGTTTCAACTGGTTTAAGGATGATGCAGGAACTGATTAGTTTGATTAAAATCCAAATCTTCTAGGTTGATCTCTGCATGAAAAAAAGCTGTTTTTTTGTTATATGCAAAAGATTTGAAAATAAAATAAAAATAGAATAATAAATAAAGTTTTCAGGGTTTTTACACTTTTGAAAGAAGTCTCTTATGCTCTCCATGGCTGCATTTATTTATTTAAAAATACAGTAAAACCAGTAATACTGTGAAATAATTTTGCAATTTAAAATAACGGTTTTCTATTTTAAAATATTTTAAAATATAATTTATTTCTGCAATGGAAAAGCTGAATTTCCTGCCATTACTCCAGGCTTTAGTGCCACACGATTCTTTAGAAATCATTTTAATATGCTGATTTGATGCTCAAGAAATATTTATTATTATTATCAATGTTGAAAAGCAGTTGTGCTGCTTAATGTTTTTGGATACCAAGCGGCAAAATTCTGATCTGAAAGATGAGTCCTACCCGGAAGTGCGAAAAACTGCAATACATCTCAAATCTGCTAGAGGGCAGTCCCAAAAGGGAGCAAATATCCATAGACGTCATGTTAAAATATCCGTTTTCACAGCATAAATTCATGTTTTTACAGTTTGGTCCCATGGACTTTTATTGTAATCTTCAATATGTTTTGCGTGCCTGACAACAGTGAGGGGGTTTTCTAACTCGTTAGTTTAGATCATATTTAGATATACAATGTATGACAAATAAGGGCGGTTAACTTTGATTGACAGCTGATAACGGTCTGCGCCAAATTTATTTGACGTCTCAGCCATGATCTGACACAACACATCATACCACCTGTGTATCCTTTCTGAAACTTTAGTATTTTGTATTTCCCAAGATTTTCCAATATGGCGCTGCCCATACCCCCCATAAACAACCTCAAACCCGTTCTTCAGAGAGTCTATGGGTGACGTCACAGACGCTTTGTCCATATTTTTTACAGTCTATGGTGGAAACCAATACTTTTTTCAGGATTTTTTGATTAATAGAATGTTCAAAAGATCAGCATTTATTTAAAATAGCAAGATTTCTGTTTCTGCTTATTCAATTAATAATATCTTACTGTCCCCAAGCTTTAGTTTAGGTGTGTGTGCGTATTTATTTATATATATATATATATATATATATATATATATATATATATATATATATATATATATACTATATATATATATATATATATATATATATATATATATACTATATATATATATATATATATATATATATATACTATATATATATATATATATATATATGTGTGTGTATATATATATATATATATATATATATATGTATATATATATATGCACTTTAAAACTAAAGCTGCCATTCATTGTGGAAACTGTGTAAACTATTTATTTATAGTCAACATCCTGCAACATCCTCTCTGTACTATGGTGGTATATTTTCACTCTCTCATTGTTGTTGTTCATGTAAGGGAACTTCCTTTTTAGTCAAAGTGACATTAGAGTGATTTAAACCCTTATGTTGTTCGTTATGCTGCCAGTTCAGGAAGTGTGTGTTGAGGTCTTCTGATATTTCACAAGACTGCAGTGTCTTGGTGTCAGTCCGTTCTGCTCATCGGTGCGACACACCTCATTTGCTATCGTAGCTGAATCATGGGTATTCACTGCTCCAGTTGGTTGCAGATGCTCCCTAATGGATAACAGAATTCCTAAAGACAGGAGTCGTGGTTTTATCTGAAAAACATCAGTGTGGTTGGATGTGCCTCTTGGGGTATGCGAACCACAGTCTCCACGACCACTTTATTTACTAAAATCGCAGTTGAAGGTGAACTCAGCATTTCAGAATACATCAGTGGCTGCTGTGCTGGGTACTTCAAATTCAAAATAACGAGGTGCTAATGATTGTGAACACGTGGCTCAGTGCGACTCCCGTCTGAAAAAACAAGGTCCTCTCACCCTCGCGTTTTTTTTCAGATCCATTGCCGTTTCCGGCCTAGTGCACAGACTGCCTTTTGTTTAGCTAAAGTTCCTCGTACTGCACTGACATCATGTGCAACAGCATCTTGTGGAGGCGTCAAGTCTTTGCTGCACACAGTTCTGGCAGGCAAGTGAAGGGGAGTGTTCGACAGAGCCTCAAACAAGCTTGTCCCATTCTGTAAACCATCAGATTAGAGAGCGCTCTCAGCTGCACATGTTCTTCTTTTATTGTACAGCACCTCCCTTCATGGTCTGTCACCGCTGTTGTCCTCCTTCGAGGATCTCAGTCAGTGTGCAAGTTCTTTTGTGCCCTTAAGTGGAGTTGTTGAAGTACTTTTGTCACATTTGTTTGGACTGTAATCAGAGTATTTCAATTGAAAGTTCTTCACATAAAAATCAAATTGACATGTGGCCACAGTTTCTAACATTCTTGTTTTATGTAAATCTTGAATGGTGAGTTTTTAAGACTGGAGAGATTCAAGCCTTAAAGGAGAACTCCGGCGAACAATGAACTTTTAGTCTAATAAAACATTGGTACCTAGTCAATCGTTCTCTGAGATTTGTTTTCATGATAATCGAATGTAAAGAGTTTTATCTCTAAAAACTGTTTAGTGTATAATGCTAGCACTGGGGGCATTGACTAAGTAAAAAGAAATCGCTAGTTTATACCACTAACAAGGCTCAAAATAGACCCACAGTAACATAATGAGTGTCCATACATGCAAAACGAAGCATTGAGAACTTTGTAAGAGTACAGACCGTTTAATAAGAAGATACGTTATAAAGACAGTTCACTTCGTGTATACAGACAGGAGCCATCTTAGAATATATTCTCGATAAGTCGATCCCCGAACGCCGTTCATACAGTTCAGAAGTTTGCTGAACTTCATACAGTTCAGATCACTCAGCACGATGTTCGTGGTTAAACGGTCTCAACACTTACAAAGTTCTTAATGCTTCATTTTGCATGTATGGACACTCATTATGTTACTGTGGGTCTATTTTGAGCCTTGTTAGTGGTATAAACTAGCAATTTCTTTTTACTTAGTCAATGCCCCCAGTACTAGCATTATACGCTAAACAGTTTTTAGAGATAAAACTCTTTACATTCGATTATCATGAAAACAAATCTCAGAGAACGATTGACTAGGTACCAATGTTTTATTAGACCAAAGGTTCATTGTTCGCCAGAGTTCTCCTTTAACTGTGGAGGGTGAGGCTTCCCTATCCCCAATCATTCCGGCCTTGATCTCAACCAATTTATCATATTTTCAGATTTTTAAGCATCTACTTGTATGTGTTGCCTACTGCGTAAGCCACCCACTATATCCTCATATTTAGTCTTAGAGCTCCCCTCTTCCCTCATTCTGTCTCTTCACTTGGGGTTTGGTGGTTTCTGATGGTCAGGATTTTTGTACCCAAGCTACTTGAGCCCCATCTCTCTTTTTCTCTCTCCCCCCTGCTCGGGTTCCTGGTGGTTTCTTTCAGATTTTTTGTATCCTGGATGCAGTTTGACCACATGTGCCGTCGGATTGACGGTAGACGTGAGTGTGTAGCCTCTGAAGTAAGCCTGCCGCACCACAGCTATGTGCTTCCACGTCTGCGCTTTAGTCTCTCGGGAAGTTAACTTCTCTAAGAACAGCTCTGTCAACAAAAATCACTGCTGTAACTGGAAGAAGTGACGAAATCCCTAAATATAGGTTGCTTGGTAAGGGCAGTGCTTCCACATTTCTAATATTCAGACTGGTTTTTATCGCGTAGGCCTACTGTGATCTATATAACTTTTTTGTTGAGTACTATTAGTAGATTTTCTATCTGGTTAAGTCTTTTTATGACTTATTTTATCATAATGTGTCTCATTCACTAAAAAATTGCGTACTTAAGTGTTTTTTCTTAAGTGCGCAAAAAGACATACATTTGATCTTACCTTCAATACTACACTTACTTATAAACTTTTTTTAGATAAAATTCAGATACACTGACTACACATGATTGGCTGCATTCATATTGCAATGCTTAATATGCATACAGTTCAGAGATGAGCCAAAACATTATGACCACTTACCTAAAATGCTGTTGCGTGCTGCCAAGACCCGCCGAGACATGGACTCTACAAGACCCGTAAAGGTGTCCTGTGGTATCTGATGTTTTCAGCAGATCCTTCAAGTCCTGTAGGTTGCGAAGTGGACCCGCCGTGGATTAAACTTTTTGGTCCAGCAAATCCCACAGATGCCCAGTTGGATTGAGATCTGGCGAATTTGGAGGACAAGGCAACACCTTGAACTGTTCATCATGTTCCTCAAACCATTCCTGAACAATGTGTGCAGTGTGGGAGGGTGTATATCCTGCTGAAAGAGGCCACTTCTACCAGGGAACACCATTGCCATGGGTATACCTGGTCTGCAACAATGCTCAACATTCTCATGAATAACTGGACCCTCGGTTTCCCAGCAGAACCCAGAGCATCATACTCTCTCCACTGGCTCGTTGTCCCACAGTGCATCCTGGTGCCATCACTTTCCTTGGTAAACGGCGCACAGGTTCCCCTGCTCCAGGGTCCAGTTCTGACTCTTGTGTGCCCATTGTAGGCACTTTCTATGGTGGACTGGGGTCTTCATATACACTCTGATTGGTCTGAGGGTGCACAGCCCCATACGCAGTGATGCATATTTGTCCCATAACCACCATTACAGTTTTGTGTGACTTGGGCCAGATGGACCTTTGTTGCCCTTGTGCATCAATGAGCCTTGGGCGCCCAACAACCTGTCTCTGGTTTGTGGTTTGTCCCTCCTCAGACAATTGTTGGTAAAATCTTACCACTGCTGCCATTTCAGAGATAGTCTGACCCATTCGCCTTGCCATAACAGTTTGGCCCTTGTTAAAGTTGTTCAGATCTTTATTCCTGCCCATTATTACGTGAACTGATTGGGTCTCATTCATGAAACATTCGTAAATATACGAGTAAATATGAGAGTGATTTGCGCGTAAAGAGGCCTTCCCGAAAACTCTTCCCCTGATTCACAAATACTTTGTAAATGTCAGATGTGATAGTGAAATGTGTTTGTGTGTGTTAATCAATTCCAACCAGTCGTAAATGGGATGCGTGTGCACGTTCATTCTCAAATACCATAAATCCCGCCCATTATATCCGACTGACGTATATATATATGCGTATAATGACATGAATGCTAATGAAAAAGAAAGATTTCTCGGATGCAGAAATTGACGTTTTATTATCAGAAGTTCATTCAAAACGCCACATTTTATTTTCAAGCGTAGCCTACATAGTGGCGTATCAGGTCCTAAAAACAAAAGGAAGCTTGGCAGCATATTACAGATGCAGTTGATGGAGTTTCATCTGTTTATCAAACAGTCCCAGAAGTGAGAAGAAAATGGTTTGACATTAAGCTTGACAGCAAAAAACAAATTAGTTCACTTCGGAAAAATCACATTCAAACTGGAGAAGGACTGCCATCGATCTCCAGATTTGCTATTACTGGCTCTCATAATAAAGTAAAAAGAAAAAACGTATGTAATTACTATAGAAAATATTTTTTTGAAAATGCTGTGTGAATATGTACCCGGTTAAGGTGAATTAAAATGCAGCCTTATTAATGAGCAAAACGTCCGGATGTTAAGCACACCATTTACACGTGGCTGGGAGCAGGTGTAGATTTCTTGCGTACCAACTAACATTTGGAAAATACGAACATTTTAATGAATCCGAAAATTTACTCCAGAACCACTTTACACACGATTTACACACAAATTCGTTCTGCTCGTGTTTCATGAATGAGACCCAGTGTTTGCTTACCATTATTGAGATTTATGAAAGTATTTTGTATTTTATTAATGTAATCATAAAATATATAATATATTGGCTGCATTTAATGCATTCTGTTATGGTTAATGCACTTAAATATTTAAAAAATAATATAAATAATATTTTTCTAATATCCTTATAATTTATACTTTTATATTTTATCTTCAATCTTTTCTTCTAATTAATTTTGCAAGCTATATTTTTAGAAGATTTGTGTGAATATAGCCACAGAAATCTGCAAATTCTTCTTTTTTTACTTTATTTTTGTGTGTGTGTGTGGTTTTAGTTGGTTCTAAATTTGACCTTCAAATTAGACAAAAATGTGTCAATTTATATGTATGAATCAGGATTTCAATGTTTTTATGTGCCGAATACAGGCATATGCACTGTTAGTGAATGAGTTCAATGAGAAGAACAGTTGGTCTTGCTCAATATCACATGAGACATAACCTTTTCCAGTAAGAATTTGCTCACTGGATGTGGCCAGTAACTCTTGAACGGAGCCCGTGTCTGTAGATCTACTTTTTTTTCCTCAAACTGTTTCCCGCAGATGTGCCACGGAGGTTGAGAGCTTGAGTGGGTGAGAACTGACCCACAGCACTCGGAGGTGTGGACATGCGGCTCTGAACTCCGTGCCATGGGCGGATGGAGTTTTGGCATTCCTCTAGTGGGTGATAATGTAATGAAGTGAGGGGAGGGTTCTGGGAGTGGGATCTCTCTGGCCTCTGTCTTTTCTGGCCTGTGCACTCCCTACTGCCTGAATAAACATAAATGCCAGGCTCAAACATATCTACTTAAATAAATATACAGACTGGTCCAGACTTTCACCACAGATGCTGACCACCCTCTTTGAGGGTCTCTGTACATCAGCTGCTTAGACCCAGTGTGCTTGAGCTTTGAATATAAATATTCAAATTTAAAATCTTAAGGCCATTGCACACTGAGTTCGTAATTTTCGTGTGCGTTTTTTCATATTCGTGATTTGGTGGCTCTGAATTGTCAAAACATCATTCAAACTCCATTCAAACTGCTTGCCACAGATGCGAAAAATGCAGAAAATCAAACCCGATTCGATTTTTTTGTGACTGACGAAAGTTTCGGAGGCAGTGTGCAAGCGTGATTGACATAACGTGAGGTTGTATTTATTTTTTAACGTGCGAAAATTTCGGAGGTGAATTTCAGACTCAGTGTGCAAGGGCCTTTACTTCATATTTACGTCAATGAATTCGGATTTTTTGTGGTTTTCCTTGTGGAACTTTTTTCAGCTTCTAAAATCAGTCTCTCTATACAACATATTCCATTCAAAAGTTTTGGTTCAATTAGATTTTTTTATGTTTTTCAAAGAAATCGTATATGCTTACTTTGGCTGCTATTATTGTGTAATATTATTACAATTTCAATTGATTGCTGTTTTAACATACTATAAATTAGTCTTCAGTATCACATGATTCTTCAGATGTCATTCTAATATGCTGATTTGGTGCTGAAGAAACATTTCATATTATTATCAATGTTAAAATGTTATTATCAATGTTGTGCTGCTTAATATTTTTGTGGAAACCTTTATTTCAGGATTCGATAAATTAAAGGAATAGTTCACTTTAAAAAAAAAAAAACTTTTGCTGATAATTTACTCACGATTCAAAAACGTTAAAACTCAACTGTTTAACACTGGGGGAGTTGTAAAATGAGCCTATTTCCAAAAAAAGTGGAGTATCTCTTTAAGGTTTTTGATGAAAACATTCCAGCATTTTTCTCCATGTAATGCACTTTACTGGTAACCAAACGGTTCAAGGTCCAAAAGACTGTTTCAGTACAAACTGTTCAAAGGGCTTTAAACGATTCCAGACAATAAATAAGGGACTAATCAAACGAAACGATTGCTCATTTAAAAAAAAAAAAAAAAAAAAAGTTTAAGTTTTAGCTCAAATGCCCGCCTTGCTCTGTTCTGTGATGCACGTTTGTGACTCACCTGTTCGAACTTGTTCATCAAAATGAACTAATCTTTTTCCGAGTCAATTCATTCATTTCGTTCATTGAATCAACCAAATGACTCGAAAAATATTCATTCATTTTGATGAACGAGTTTGTTTAAAAGTGAACTACTAGTTTAGAATAAAAGTATTGGTCTGAAATAGAAACCTTTTGTAACTTTATAAATGTCTTTACTGTCACTTTAGATCAATTTAACAAACTCTTGTTGAATAAAAATGTTAATTGCTTAAAATCGTACAAATTCGTTTTTTTGGTCTAATGAGATTTGAATGTGGGTACCTGCCCCAGTGACAAATACATAAAAATAAAGTGACAAAATTACATCACATGTTAATTAGATCATGAAAGTGATTCATGTCCTAATCAGACAAAAGAAGTGGCAATTAAAATATCTATACATTTGTTTTGTACAGCAGGTTATTTTGTCAACTATTCAGTGTCAATTTATGCAGGGTCATGCTGGGTAGCCACGCCCACTTTAAAATCTCATTTGACTAAAATCCCACTTTACATCAAGCATAAAATATCTATTTATTGACTCTAATTGTGTCATGTCGTACATCAGTTTGTTCACACTAAACTAGAAACTGCTTATAGCTAGAAATGGGTTACACCACTAAATTTATATTTGTATCTTTCAGCTTCACGGCTACATGGAGAGTGAGCCTTTGACCCTACAGCTGTTCATTGGGACGGCAGACGACCGTCTTCTCCGGCCTCACGCCTTCTACCAGGTCCACCGTATAACCGGGAAGACCGTGTCCACACCAAGCCATGAGGTTATGCAGTCCAACACCAAAGTTCTTGAGATTCCTCTCCTGCCCGAGAGCAATATGAGGGCCATGTGAGTATATATCTCAGAAAGATGCTAAGAAAAGAAAAAAACACAGAATGAGGGAAATGTTTGTCCACATAATTCTGTATATCCACAAAGCATCCTGTGCATATTTCCTGCAATAAACAACCCCTGTTGTGAAGGCAGTTGCTAAGCAGAAGTGTGTTTTTGTGCACGCACACTTTCGACAGAGCCCCAGCGCTGTGGGTTTCCCTTGTATGAGCTCCAGGGCTTGTGTTACAGGAGGCCTCTGGTCGCGTGGTGCCTGTAATGGCGCACTGGGGTCTGTTCTGCAAGCCAGGCGGTAGCGGTCTTACTAGCTCAGCATTTTCTCTTCACTCTATAATGGATGTAACACTTAACTTATACAAAAAAAACTCCCCTCTGTATCCTGTTTCAGAGTAGCGTTCCCTCTCTGCCACGTTTCTGTAGTAAAGCCAAAAAATGGTTATGGCCCTGTTGTAGTGCAGTTTGGACAATTTTCAAACTTTTATTTCATATATTCCTTTGATTGGAGAGAAAATTATATTTTGTTTCTTGTATATAGAGTTCTGTTTAGATGCATAGAGCTTCACACTTTTTTTTTTGGATAAAGGAATGACAAATGTTACTCAACAAAAAATCTGGACGATAACTAGAACACAGTGTGCCCGTCCTCACCACGTAAACATGGGAATGTCCTGTGTTAACAGATCACTCATACTCTGTGATTGTTTCTCCAGTTTTTCAGACTTTTTGTTTTTGCCAAAAAGTAAGCTTTAAGATTATTTCACACAGATGAATCTTAAATAAAGGGCTCTACATGTTTCTTCAATGAGATTCAAAACTTTAAAAGGCTTTAATGCAAGTATTTACACACGTTGGCTTTCTGGTCTATTTGGAGGATTTGTACATTTAATGGAGAAAGTAAGCTTTTCATGGATTTTTAACAACATCTCTGCCATGTCAGGAGCAGAAATTGGAAGGGAATAGAGAGAGAGAGAGAGAGAGAGAGAGGAGCATGTTTTTATGCAGTGCAGAATAAGAGCCAGGCATAATTTTGGCAGAAGTGGTAATAAAAAAAAAAATCAGGCAATAAATTAAACGTTTACTACTGTTCCGAAAAAAATGTTTATTAAACAACTGTCTAACGATATTAACCACACATTTTTGTACTTCTGAAAGGATTTGTTGAGTCTATTCCTCAAACATTAACGTTCTTACTATGCCACAGAATCGACTGCGCTGGAATTCTCAGAGCTGCGTAACTCCGACATCGAGCTCCGGAAGGGCGAGACAGACATCGGACGGAAGAACACGCGTGTGAGGATGGTGTTCCGTGTCCATATCAACCAACCTAATGGCAGGATGGTGTCCTTACAGGCGGCATCTAACCCCATTGAGTGCTGTGAGTCATGCCACTAAATCTCACTAAATCTTTTTTTTTTTTTTGTGCATTTTTCTTTTCTTCTTTTAAACAATGCGACTAACATTGCAATTAAGGTGTATTTTTTATCAGTTAAAGGAATTGTTCACCGAAATAATAATTTATCATTTACTGGTTACATTGTCAATAACTAAACAGTTGATGGGACTCATTGACTTCCACAATATTTTTTTTTCTATACTCTGGAAGTCAATGGGTCCCAACCACTGAACCAAACCTATGATCTTGCTATCCTGTACTGACAAGAATAAATCTAAGACTGTTTTTGCTCATTATATAAATTAGACATAAGAAATTAGATTTCTGAATGTTTTAGAAAGTACAGAATTAACTACTATAGTGTAAATAGTTGCAGTGTTCATGTAACCATTGCATATACAGTTATGTTACGTCAATCATATATCATATTATATTATATACCAAGGGCGTAGGAATGTCTTTGACATTGGGGGGGGAGCATATTGGCCACTATGAATCAACGATCTATCCCACCACCATAATAGTAACATACAGTTAGGTGATGTGGTACTTGCAGTGGTGGTCTGATTTGGGGCTCCCTCCCACTACGCGAAGTCACCTGTGCTTGACAATTATTGACACAAATGTCACGCAATAATGATACATTATAAATTAATACAGTGTTAATACAAAATAAATACTTAATAAAAAAATAGATGCCTACTTAAATAAAAAGTTTTAACTTTTACTTTACTCTTTTACTAACTTTGAAACTTCTTAAAACAAACCGTCTCAAAATATATATAAATAAATTATTTGCTAAAATAATGACAAAACTGAGAAATCAGAAACAAAATAAGAGAAAGGGTTCAATAATGACAATTATTGTTGAAAACTGTAAAAATATTATTATTTCTCAACTGTCTCAATACAGTGCAACTGTCCTTAAAATCTTTATTATTATTATTATTGTAACACACTTTTTTTGGATTGTAAATGACATAATCAAACAAAGTCTGTTACTATAATACCGGTAATGATGTACTAGCGCTCGTTGTATGCGTGTATGCAATGTATTTTTCCCCTCGGGGCATGCCGTAGATGGGTCGTGCGCACCTTTTACTGTCTATGGTGCGCACTTAGTATGATCGCGGGTTTTTGGAGTTAGTGATCTGATGTGTGATATATAATAAAGAAGAGACAATAAATAACTGCTGTGTTTATTATTTATTCAAACTGCAAAAAAGGTATGTGATATTATAAGTAACATGATTAGATAAGTTCAAGGTTCCAGTTCAAAGCTGGTGCGTTTCTAGTGTAATGTTAACTTCTCTCTACCAATCAGATGCTCCGGTGAGTGAAATATAGAAGCGAATGGTGATTATTCAAACATGAAATGGAAGTTTTAACTAGGTTTAAGGGTTTAACCTAACTATCACTCTGGGTTTGACTTGCTGGCAAAACCGGATATCTTCTTTTGTCGCGCTTTAAAAATAAAAGTTCCAAATGTACATTTAATTTTTTGGGTGGGACACATGCCGCATTTTTCAATATTGAGGGGCACATGTCCCCGCCCCGTTCCTCCGGTTCCTACGCCAGTGTTATATACACTACAATTCAAAGGATTAGAGTCAGTCATTTTTAAAAGAAATTAATACTTTTATTCATCTTGGGGGTGGGGGGTGTGAATGATCACAGTGCTACACAAATATTAAGCAGCACAACTGTTTTCAACACTGATAATAATGTTTCTTGACCAAATCAACTTATTCAATGAAGAATACAGAGAATCCTATTTCTGAAAGATCGTGTGACACTGATAACTGGTGTAATTGATGCTAAAATTTAGAGTAGTTCACTTTAAAAAAAAACTTTTGCTGATAATTTACTCACCCACATGTCATCTAAGATGTCCATGTCTTTCTTTCTTCAGTCGCAAAAAAAATAAGGTTTTTGATGAAAACATTCCAAGATTTTTCACCATATAATGCACTTTACTGGTAACCAAACCATTCAAGTTAACGAATTGGTCCAAAATGAACAAATCTTTTCTAGAGTCAATTCGTTCATTTCGTTCGTTGAATGAACCAAATGACACAAAAAAAGAAACGTGCATCACAGAACAGAGCAAGGCGACCATTTGAGCTTATAAAACGTAAACTTTTTTTTTTTTAAATGAGCGATCGTTTCGCTTGATAAGACCCTTATTCATCGTCTGGAATCTTTTAAAGCCCTTTGAACAGTTTGCACTGAAACAGTCTTTTGGACCTTGAATCGTTTGAGTTCCCATTGAAGTCCATTATATGGAGAAAAATCCTGGAATGTTTTCATCAAAAACCTTAATTTCTTTTCGACTGAAGAAAGAATGACATGGCCATCTGGATGACATGGGGGTTAGTAAATTATCTGCAAAAGTTTTTTTTTTTTTTTTTAAAGTGAACAACTCCTTTAAGATTTGCCATCACAAGAATAAATTAAAAGTTTCACAATATTATTGTTTTTACTAGGGATGCTCCGAATCGATTGGCCAGAGGTCGGTATCGGCTGATCATAACAATTTTTGACTCGATCGGTACTCACTAACTTGGCCGATCTTACAAACCGATCGCGATTTGATGACGTCAACGCGTGAGGACGTACGTGATACTTATATTGGAGAATGTTTAATTAAACCTTATTTGTTACATCAGACTTCTCCATGTTGGAGTTTAAATGTTTCTATTTATTTTATTCTTTTTAACATTGAACAATGTTTAATTAAACCTAATGAGTTGTATCAAACCACTTCAATTTGTTCTTTTAGGAGTTTAAATGTTGTTTGATTTTTTTAATTTATTTATTTTGTCCTGCTCAGACTTGTATTGGACGATGTTTAAGTTACATCAGACTTCTCCATTTTAGGAGACTAAATGTTTATTTTGTCCTCCACAGTATTGGACAATGTTTAAATAAACCTTATGAGCTGCATTAAACTGTTCCATTTTGTTTATTTGTCTTATATTAAGTCAATTAAGCATCGGAATCGGTATCGATTATCGGCCGATCACCATGACAAGAAATCGGTACTCGGTATCGGCTGCAAAAATCCTGATCGGAGCATCCCTGAGTTTTTACTGTGTTTTTTGATCAAATTAATTCAACCTTGTTGAGCATGTGATATAGCTATTCTGAGGTTTATCTCTTTACCCTACTGTTGTAGAAAGTACAGCTGTAATACTGCAGAGTTTTGAATGGTTTTGCACATTTGCATCTCTTTCCTCACTTTCTTTCTGTGTCTTTGTCCTTCTTGCAGCCCAGCGCTTGGCACAGGAGCTGCCCCTCGTGGATAAACAGAGCATGGAAAGCTGTGCCGCCTCAGGGGGGAACAGATGCTTCTCAGCGGGCACAACTTCCAGCCCGACTCCAAGGTGGTGTTTGTGGAGAGAGCACAAGGTAGGGGACACACTTTGAGGTGTGTGAGTGTGTGTGTGTGTGTGTGTGTGTGAGCAATTGGAATTGTTTTGAAGTAGCCTCTCTGTTGGGAGGTTTCTGAAGATAAAGCTGTGGGGACACAGGCTAAATCCCAATTCACAGACTTCCCATATGTACAAGGAAATACGTAAGGTGCTGACGATTGTAAATAACATAGTTTTAAGTATGATGTAAACCTGTACATGAGCATTGGTTTATAATTAGGCCCACAAGGAATCTCTGCACCCCTTACGTTATTGATTTTTTTTTGCTTATTGATTATGCTTTTAGTTACCAATGCATGTCTAGTACACTTAATTATATTTTACACATCACATTTGACCATATATAAATTAATTTAGTAGATTTCCCCACTAAAAACAAAAACAGATTCTGCCTGGGCCTGGTTTATTGTTATTACGATATTATGTTTCGATCCATTGAAAACCAATCCTCTTGCATAGTGCTAGGGGATCTGGACAATATTAGGCCAAAAAGCATGTGTGGGTGCCATATGGCCACATTTGGCATGCTGTTTTCATCGCACCATGATTTGGGATGGATACTAATCTTGCACACCGTATAGGATGGACAGTAAGCAAACTGTGTGGAATGAGGCATTGCGTCAACTACATTTAAAGTTTCACTGTCTCATTTCTAGGCCATTTCTCATCTATCTATCTATCTATCTATCTATCTATCTATCTATCTATATCTATCTATCTATCTATCTATCTATCTATCTATCTATCTATCTATCTATCTATCTATCTATCTATCTATCTATCTATCTATCATCTATCATCTATCATCTATCATCTATCATCTATCATCTATCTATCTATCTATCTATCATTATCTATCTATCTATCTATATCTATCTATCTATCTATCTATCTATCTATCTATCATATCTATCTATCTATCTATCTATCTATCTATCTATCTATCTATCTATCTATCTATCTATCTATCTATCTATCTATCTATCTATCTATCTATCTATCTATCTATCTATCTATCTAATTACATATAAGTCAGTGACTAATGAGAACACAGGGGTTTAAAATCATTCTACAACTATAACTCATTTCAGCAGCTTCATTTCATTTTCAGTTCCCTTCTTCACAGGTAAAACAATGAGGGCATTTCCTTTAGCTTTCGATGTTACAGATCACCAAATGTTCAGTGTTTTCCAAAAACCTGTTTGCCATTGTTTGGATGAACTCTTAATTCCCTCCCAAAATTAGCCAATTGGTTTAGCTGATATTGCAACATGACATCATGACATTTGCGTAAACATACATGCCACTTTCAAGTCAAGTGGCGTGTTATATGAACGCATTATGAGTTATCCGTGTGTATCCGCGTGTATGTCTACGCCATTAACGTCCGAGTGATTCTGCGTGTATATAGACGGCATTAAATGTCCGAAGCGAAACGAAGCAAAATGTAGATCTACATCTGGGAGAGCGATATTTGTTTTCCTAGGAACATGCTATTAACCCCAGTGACGGGTAGGTTTAGGGCCAGGGTTGAGGTAGGCCATATATTTATGTATACAGTAATAACGTTAAGTCTATGGTGTTCATAAACACTCTGAAAAGCGATTATGTGTGTTGATAGCATGCCAAAAATGGAAATATGAATTGGCGTGTCATACACACGCAGTTTCATGAGATCAGTCTGGATATTGTGATGTGCTGCTCAATCAAACACATTTCAGTTATGTTGATGCCGCCAGTGGTTAGACTTGTAGTCAAGACTGCCTAAACCAGACCAAGACACTACCAAGACCAGAGAGTATCAAGACCAAGACAAGACCAAGACAGACCAGAGACAGACCAAGTACAGACCAAGTTCGAGACCAAGACTGAGACCAAAAAACAGACTAGTGTTGTTGAAGCTAAGCAATAACTTGTAAGATTTTGTTTTGCATTGCCTGTCTATCTCTGCCGATTTCGAAGTCTCCACATGAATCCATTCTGCAACTTTTAAATACATAAATATTTTTAAAAACGAAATTATAAGCTTAAGTGCAGGAACCGAAAGTGGGTTGTTTTGTCGCTATGGTTACACACACACACACCATTGGCTGTGCGCTCTAAGTCATCTGTCAGTTGTGCAGTTACCCAAAATCTCCTGAATGAAGTTAAAACCTATCATGTCACTGATATGTGTTTTACTAAATATGAATACATCAATAACTGTACATGATGTGTTTTTTAAATCAAGTGATCAAAGTGCTCGTTGCCGCTGCGATCAGTGTTTTCTCGTGTGGCTCGCGCACACCGTGTCTTCACTCGGACGCGCGCCTCAATCTGTTGAGGATATCGTCGTGGATATTGTAGTATTGTATTGCTAAATCCCCTGACCACTATGTCGGTCTGAGACAGCGAGACCTAAGACAAGAGCCGAGAAGGTCCGAGACCAAGACAAGACCAAAGACGTCAAGCCGTGACAAGACCGAGACCACGTAAAAGTAAGACCGGTCTTCGAGACATACCATCACTGCTAGTGCTGCAGAATTCATTTCCAGTCCATAGTCCAGTGGAATGTAAAAGGATCCAATATGAATATCTGCCTCCCTGGGCTTGATGCGGTCAGTTTATCTCTCTGTTATAGTCATGGGGTCAGTGTTTACACACAAGAGCTTTTATCCTGTGGCGGGCCCCTAGAAACTGTCCAGTATATATGGAAAAGTCCTGCTTTGTCCTTAAACTACTGTCAGTATTGTAGTAGTAGTTAGTAATCAGTTCAGTAGCGTGTATGTATGTGTATGCTTTCTCCAGATAGAAAAACCCTCCTACCACTCCCTCTATCCCCTTTCTTCCCCGTCAAAATATCGCTCCCTATGCCAGAGTGCCACATGTGGAGCACATTAATGCGCTGTATTTTTAACCCAACAGATTTACATTTCCAGAACTTTCCATTGCCTGCTGCTGCCCAGGAATGGAGCCCAAACAGAGAGAGTGTGCTGTCTGGGCTGTCCCTTGTGTCTGGGCGTTTGTTTTGATTTTTTTTTTTTTTGTCTGTCTTTATTCAGATCTCTCTCTCTTTCCATATGGAAAATAGAAGCACAGTGCCCTTGACTGTTGATATCTGAGATTTACAAACAGTCATTTCCTTGATTAGTGTGTCAAAAATAAAATGAAAAATGAAAAAAAGAGAGGAGGTGCAGACAAGGCCAAGGCCAGAGTAATGTAAACACTTCTGGATATTTGGCGATCCGTAACACAAACCTCAAGGAAATGGCCTCATTGTTTTACCTGAGAAGAGGGGAACTGAAATTAAATGAAGCTGCTGAAATGTGTTGTAGTTGTAGAATGATTTTGAACCTCTCTATAGTCTAATAGCCACTAATGTACTAACCTCTCTATAGTATAATAGCCACTATATGTATTTATTGTTATATAATAGATGGATGGATAAAGGTTGTTGTGGATTTACTAATGAATGAACATTTGTTTGTTACAGCATCAATAACATGCTGTCAAACCCAGAGACATTTTTGGTTTGTGCACATTTGCGTAGGTGTTTGTGTAAAGGAGAGAGTGAGATTAGGAGGGCATGTGTGTGCTTGCCAATAGAAGGGTGTGTGCTCTTGTTTTTGAGAAGGGTTTCCCCGTGTCTGGCATCCGCTGTGGATTCTTGGGCACTCCTCACATGGAAACACCCCTGAGCCAGCCCACCATTGGCATCAACAGGCAACAATCTCTCTATCTTGCTCTCTCTCTCTCTCTCTCTCTCTCTCTCTCTCTCTCTCTCTCTCTCTCTCTCTCTCTCTCTCTCTCTCTCTCTCTCTCTCTCTCTCTCTCTCTCTCTCTTGTGTCCAGTTTGCTAAAGACAAATCTTTTCCACTATCATTTTTCATGAGCTTGGTCACATGCTCCTGCCTCATTGCCTTATAATGTATTCCCCTGTATTTGCATTTACCATCAACTATAAAATATTGGCTTCTTTAAAACTGGGGAACATTCAGTTTTTAGGAAGAGAAAGAGGCGGTTCGGCCTCTGTTTAGATTTTTAAATAGGATTTCTTCATGTGTTAAAGCATTAGATTCAAATTAGTTGTGGTATCATCATTTTTAAAGGAATAGTTCACCCATTAAATTCTGTCATTATTTACTTACCCTCAAATTTGTCCAAACCTGCATGTTTTTCTTTCTTACTGTAGACACAAATGGACATTTCTTAAGAAAATATCCATATAATGCATTTGTATGAAGATCCAAAATGAAATATAAACCATTGGAACCATTTGAAGCCATACAATAGTGATTGTGTGAGGAAAGGAACAAAATTTAGAAGAGTGGCCAAGATATACTATTACGATTTACATGTTCCATGGAAGAAAGAAAGTCATACTGGTTTGGAACAGACATGAGGGTAAATAATTTAAATTTTAGGTGGGCAGTTCTTTTAAACCCCTTATTTTTGTTGATCCACATCCTAACTGTCAATGAAAAGGTGTTGAAATTAATCTGTGGTCTGTAGCCCTGTGCAGTTTGTCTCTGTGGGTTCAATCTCAAAGGAAAAGGTTGTTTTTGTTATGAGCAAAGAGGGGGCTCCCACAACGTGACTCACACATAGGGAATCCCTCTGTCTCTCTCTCTCTTCTGACCATTGCTTCCTCTCAGCTGCAACGTGACTTCATGGACTCTTTTCCCATCTGCGCTTGGAGCGTATTTTAAATGGAAAGTCATAGACAGTATAACTAATATGCAAAAGGAGAGGAAAATAGTGAGACTGAGAGAAGAGAATTGCTGATTGCTGATTGATAATACACTCTGGAAGAAGTATAAGAGTAGAGAAGAGTTGACATTTGGGATTTATTTCATTTGATTAATGCAGTTTGAAGAGAGATTTTTAGAATTTTAAGAAAAGCTATTGGGTTTCTTGGATGATCTGCTTTAACTGCTTGGCAGTTGCTAGATTGCTTGTATTCAGTTATGGGAGGTTGCAAGGGCATTGCTGGTGATAGATGGATGTAGATGATGGATGGGTTGGTAGATAGATAGATAGATAGATAGATAGACAGACAACAGACGGACGGACAGACGGACAGGCACGGACGGACGACGGACGTACGAACGCGACGGCACGCACGCACATCATCATACACACAGCCCATACTAAAGTTGACTAAAAGAGGAATAAAAAAATCATCTTCTGGAAATTGATATTAATGCCTTAATTAAAAAATGAGGAAAAATCGAACCTTTAAGGACACCAATTTTCTTTGTGAATGAATAATGTATTGTAAATAAATAAAATACAGGGGCCATAAGTCAGTATATCCCAATGTTAATTTCCCATCAGGGCCGGCAAATTTTTATTTTTAAAGGCCAGTTATTTCATGGATCCAAGATACTATGCATAAAGCTTTGGAATTAAAATAGCCCCACATCATCACATACCCTTCACCATACCTGGAGATTGGCAAGAGGTACTTTCCATAAGATCATCTCTCAATGCAAATCAAACCAGCTATTAGGCTAACTGAAATAAAACCAATGCCAATCTCTAGGTATGGTGAAGGGTATGTGATGATGTGGGGCTATATTAATTCCAAAGCTTATGCGTAGTATCCTAAGGCCAAGAAACTTTATCAGGATGCATAGTATCCTGGATCCATGAAATAACTGTGCTTTAAAAATAAAAATCTGCCTGCCTCTATGGGAATTTAACATAGGGGTGTCATGACTTATGCACCCTGTATTTTAAGGAAGACATTTTATTTATGAATGATACATTATTCATTCATAAAGAAAATTGGTGTCCTTAAAGGTTGGATTTTTCCTTATTTTTTTTAAATAAAGGCATTAAGATCAATTTCCAAAAGATGATTTTTTTATTCCTCTTTTTAGTCAACTTTAGCATGGGTGTATTCGTTTATGCTAAGTACTGTGGATTAGATAGATGGATGGATGGGTTGAGTAGGTAGGTATGTACATTAGATTATATATGTTTCTAAGGAGTTGCTAGATGTTTGTCACGTGCTAATTGGTTACTAAGGTTGTTCAGCTGGTTGCAAGGGCATGATAAATACATCAAACCAGTGCAAACAAAAGGCAATGGAAGAGAAGAGAATAATATTTCACAATTGATTAAGTCTTTAATACAGCAGCTGCTCAGCTCCTGATCTCTCAAGACTTCAGTGCATAAAGTGTACTGCAAGTCTCTTGTATAAATGTGTCTGCTGAAATGATCTGGGCACCATCCACATCAGAGTCATCCGTGATTAATATGTGTATGTTACTAATTTGAGTTCACTGTCTAGTCTAGACATAATTGAACTAATGAAGAGAAGTCATTTTGGCACACGCTGATGACTAAAGATAAGACATCTCCTTTTCTTTCTCTGTAGACGTGGACAGAGAGGAAGAGGGAGAGAGAAGAATTTTAAAGTTCTTTAAGTTGGCATCCTCAGATACATATCAGGTTAATAGTGTTGGAGAGCTCATGGTGTCAGTGGTGGAGCAGCATGTTGACTTTGTATGCAAATTCGTAACAACAGAACTTAATTATGTTTTTGATATCTTTATTTGACACTGGCCAGGGATGTGATCTATGGTGGTTCCTCTTAAAATTGAATATTTTTCCATTGACTGAAAAATGGCTATGTGTTTTTGTATGAGTGATTGGCCCTGATGTGTTACAGTTAATATGTGTGTGTGTTACGGAACAGTGGGGATTCCTAACAGAAGGGAAAATAGAGGGCAAAAAAAAGAGAGAAAGAAAGAAGCAGACACAAAGAAACTCCCTCATGAGGAGGAGCGTTTTCACATCTGGACTCACTGGACTTCAGTGCCTGCTCAGCTGCAAAACCACTTAAAATTCTTTTTCCCCTCTTTCTTTGTGCATTGGCGTGTGAGTGCATATGATAATGTCTTCAGAGGTTGCATGGTCATATGACATTGCTTTGACTTGGAGCTTATTCTTACCAATTAGATTAAGTTATCCAGGTATAGACCTGTGTGTGTGCATGAGTCAGTCTTCATTAGAACAGTTATTTGAAGAAGATCAGTCTGCACTCATGGGTGGTTCCAGACAGCTCAGGTGAATATTGTTCTCACCTTCTGTCTATAGAAATCTTCTATACCAAATATTTGGTGCTTAATCAAACAGGCATGGTAGTTTATTCACATTTTAAATGCATCGCCCAATTTTGTATGTTGCACAAGTGAACTAATTTGAATTATTGGTCAAGACTCAAGATCTGGTTCCCAGTAACTCCAGATTTCCACTGAAAACGGTCACAAATGCGTTCGAAATTTGCGACACTCTTTTAAAATCCACTGGTGCACGTAACAGTCTGAGAAGTGAAGTACTGTAATCTGGTGACTGACACCATTGGTCGTGTCTCTTGGTGCAGGGTGAATTAGCCTTTACTCACTCATGATTTAGGCCCCGTCCACACTACTGCGATTTCGTTTAAAAACGAAGAATTAAAACGAATACGATCTCCGTCCACTCCAGCGTTTTATCTGCATATTAGAAATGATCTTAGTCCACATTAAAACGACTGAAAACACGGATCACGTGACCATTCACCAACACTGGGCATGCGCGTGCCGGTGTAAACAGTGACTGACAAATCAGGGAACACGTCATGACTGATGACACCCAATCACAGAGCCGAGTGTGAGCCTCTGCGTCAGCGCTTTTGAAGTCCTCCGTTTTGTCTCGCCTACACTAAAATGCCCTCCGGAGATTCAAAACGCAAAACGGAGCTGCAGCGTTTCTAAACTTCTCTGTTTTAGGTCTTTGTTTTTCCCGTTTTAGTCTGGACGGGAGGTGCAAACGTAGCAAAAGGTCTCCGTTATTAAACGAAAACGCAGTAGTGTGGACGGGGCCTTAGTGGTTTGATTCAGCTTCACTATGTTGGTGAATTGTTCAACGCTCACCACTACTGACTTACAACTGACTCCCTCACTGAACCGTGAGTCATTTTTACTGCAAGAATCAACCATTTTGAATGAAACTGTTGAAACAACGATTCAGTGACTCATTCATAAAAGCCAGCCATTTGCAATTTAATGGCCTAACAATGTAATTTGTAGAAAAGATACTCTGATAATTAACTCAACTAACTGTTGTTTTTAACAAATTTTTTCACTTTAAAAGGGCTTTTCACCCTACCCCACGATTAAACCTGGGCACATTTCACACTCCGGGACAGGGTTAGCACCGTTCCTGCGGTCTTAACCACGCATTGTAGTGCCAAACTCGTACAGTGTTAAAACGTTGCAGTGTTAGAATGTTACGAATAGATGCTTAGCAACGGACAGACAATAGCGTGCCTCATATTCACGGTATTTGGACAGTCACGGAAACACTGCATGTTGTATAAACAGTAGCTTCAGCGGAGGAAAAATGTTCAAACAGTGTCAGAAATTGTGATAGTAGTCGGCAATATATGATGTTAGAGCCTTTGTGTAAACATATTTTGTGCAGCGTTCGTCCAATCAGTGACTGTCAAATAGGCAAATAGGAGGTTTTAACCTGAGTAGAATATATACTGTGAGAAACAACTGCTTACCCAGGATTAATTGTTAAATTATGATCAATGTGAAACGGTGAATCAAGGTAACCCTGGAATTTGTTTCCCCGGGTTTTCAATGAGCTAGGGTTAAGTATTTTAAGTGTGAAAAGCCCTGAAGTATTTTCAATTTGTATTTTATCAATTGTCAGTTTTCAAACTAGTTGGTACTAATGGGTGTATAATCAAGTTCATGTAACTTAAACCATCATAGGCCAGGCCCTGTCCCAAATGGCACAATTCACTTTGTGGTCAATGTGTGTTCTCGATACGCACTTTGGGGGAGCCCGTATTGACATAGTATCAAAGCACACCAATTTTTTTTTATTTTTTCTGAAAGGGATAGTTCACCCAAAAATGAAAATTAAGTCATTAATTACTCACCCCCACGCTGTACCAACCCCGTAAGACCTTTGTTCGTCTTCGGAACACAAATGAAGATATTTTTATTAAATTTGAGAGGTGGATCACTGCTACATAGGCTGCCTAAGGAATCGAAGCTTGCACGGCTCAGAAAGTCATTGAATAATATGTTTAAATATTCCATGTGACAACAGTGGCTCAAGTATACATTATCTAAGTCGAAGTAGAATACTTTTTGTGCGAAAAATCAAACAAAAATAATCAACTTTGACTATTCCTTTTCTTCCTTCTGGGGCCTCAGACGGAGTTCAAGAGATTTCCACGACACATGCGTGAGAATTGCGACTCTTCTTCAACTACTTCAGTTCAGGTTTCACGTGTGCGTCGTGGAAATATCTTGAACTCTCGTCTCAGGCCTACAAGGAAGAAAAGGAATAGTCGAATAAAGTCAGTATTTGTTTGTTTTTTTCGCACAAAAAGTATTCTCGTCGCTTGATAAACTTATACTTGAGCCACTGTAGTCACATGGAATATTTAAACATTTTCTTCAATGACTTTCTGGGCTCAGAGCCTTAGGCAGCTGGCAGTGAATCATAATCATCTTCATTGTGTTCTGAAGACGAACGAAGGTCTTACGGGGTTGGGACAGCATGGGGGTGAGTAATTAATGACTTGATTTTCATTTTTGGGTGAACTAACCCTTTAAATTCTGTCATTTGATGTAACACCATCATTCACCTGCCAAAAAGGAGTTTTTCAAATCCCCAACCTTCCATATTAGCAATTGTAATAGTGCTGCTTGCCTTCACAAACATTACTGAGAATGTTGTTAGAAGCAAGTTGTTTCTATGGGTGTTCTGTGTGAGATGAGTTTGTTCTGGAGAAGCGACGTGAATGAAAATCTCATGTGGGTGTCCGCCTTTCACACTTCAGAACAATAACCTCCGTGTGAAGGAGCCTTGAGGTTTGGCTCGTCCTCAACAACCCTCGGCAACAATGGCGCACTCTCACAAACAAACCAATCGTGGTCGCAAGCCTCAGGGAATCCCTGCATTGTCTCCTCATTAGGGAGCAACAAAAAAATTATATTATACATTCATAAAGAGACCATCCACAACAATGGCCTGGCAGAATTTGATGGCTTTTATTGTTTTTCATTTAAACGCAATGAAAATGAAGATTTTTCGAGCACATTGTAGCGTTTTAACGTGGCATAGAAGAGCAGCGCTACTCGCCTGAAGACTCCACAGCTGCTGTTCATTAGCACGTTCTGGAAAACTGGCTTGCTTGAGCATCTGCAATTAGGGTCATCCCAGCCTGAGCTCCCCTTTCTCTCTCGTGCCATACGCTGATCCCTTTTGCCCAGAGGAGAAGGGGGAGTCGCTCTCCGCTGCAGGAGGACAAGGGAGTCTATTCACAACGCTGTGGCGAGCAGGTCTGCATTGCCGCATCTGTGTGTGTTTACAGTACAACAGTCTGATGGAGGTTTTTGGACGCGCACTACCACCACCCATCTCCCTGACTGCCTACTACCCCGACCGCCTGGGGCACTGAGATTTCTTTTTGTGGCCCACCCTAATCAACAACACAACAGTGCTTTTGATTCTGAACTGGGCATAGGGGGAGTTTGACAAGTGCAAGCTGATCCAGAAACTTGGCTCCGGAAGTTAGCTTTTGAGTAGTGTTCGGCTTTTTTAGAGGTATTTGCTTAGACCTGAAACTTAAAGGGATAGTTCACCAAAAAATCAAGATTTGCCCACCCTCATGTCGTTCCAAACCTAAATGACTTTCTTTCTTCTGTGGAACATACAAAGAAGATAGTTCATACATACCCCTTTTCCACCAAAAAAGAACTGGTTCGGAACTGGTGCTGGTTCAAAGTTGGTTCAGGAGTTGGTTCAACTGCGAACCCGTTCAGAACCTGTTTGTTTTTCCACTGACTAGAGCACCCAGGGAACGACGTTGTTACGTCACTGTGTACGTCGCCATACATCTTAGCTAGAAACGCTTGCAAAAACAACATTACTTTGGGATTATCTCTAACTCGTGTACCAAGAAGGCTTTAAAAACAATTGAAATATGTAAGTCTTTTAATCATTTTCGTTTAATATGTAATCTTTTATGATAAGTTATGTACCCCTGTCATGTGTCTTTTTTCTTTCCATTTATTTGTTCTATATTTTGACTGTTTTCTTCTTTGCTTATAATGTTTTCAATTACAAAAAAAAAAAATAGAAACGCTTGCGCCAACTTCAAGCATAACAAATTACAAAGGCGGACTCCATCGTGTTTCTGCAAATGTTTCTCCTGGCTTTGCGAACCTATTTTATGGCCAGAAAAGATGTTTCAAAACACATCTAAACCCGCCCCTAGCCCTCGACATAACGTGGTAAAAGAACGGTTTTAGTGCAGCAAAGAGTTGGTGCCGCTTTGGAACCAGTTTTCCCGGCCGAGACCGGTTCTTTGGCTGTCGAAACACAAATAACTGGTTCGCGCGCAGGCACCGGCTCCGAAACCGGCTCTCAAAATGCTTTGGTGGAAAAGGGGCTACTGTGAAAGTCCAGTGGTGCCCAGTGTTGTTTTGGACTCTTCTAAAGTTAATCATAGACCCTGCATAATTCTTTATAATATCTATATATAAAAAAGTCAGCGGGTTTCCAAGCAATCAGAATTTTTTTTATTTAAATGCCAAATGTAGGGACCAGAATATCATAGAGACTTGGGATGGGCTTTTTTGACTTGGATCAGTAATCAACCACTCTAGCAACAAAGCTGAAAACCCAATTAGTGATTGCATAGCAACTCCCTGGCAAGCCTCTGTTAAATCCTAGCGCATAGAAAGTTTTATACTTACAAATACCACATGTAAAATCTTGTTAAGTTTGGGATTTGAAATATGTCATGTTGACCTTGGCTCTGAAGTAAAGCAGTTTAGGATTTTTATTAGTAATGATCTTGTATGCTTCCCTCTGAGCAAGTAGTCTGATATGACGTGGTTAAGGCAAGGCTCAGTCTTAGGCAAGAGGATTTTCTGAGCACCTCATCAAGATGAAGTACACCGTGTCCTCATCAGTTCTTCAGCGTAGTGAGAGTGGGCAGGTATTCCACTCATGTGGCTCAATCAGTGTGGAGATGAGAGCTCCAATACTTACAGGACATCCCACTGGAGGAAAGGCTCTGAGAAAAGGTTTCACCTCTGCAGAGATGAGGAGAGTAAAAGACAGCACAAAATGGCCCTTCCCAATTGGTGCACTTCATATGCATGCACTGTCTAGTGGGTTTACAGTGGCCTCCGCTTGATCATGAAGTCCACGAGCCAGTAGGGTGTCCAATTTGTGGCTGATATGTGCTCTCTATTGCACACTTTTTTCAAGCCGCACTAAAGCAAGCTCCACAGTAGCCTTCTTCCATACAGGCAAAGCGGCGTTGCATCATGAATTTGCGGTCTCGTAGGAAGACCACTTGTGTTTAGGATGCCATTTGGGACAGGGACAGTAAAAGAGATTTACTAATTGAAATAAATTGAAATTAATGAATCAAGTCGATTAAAGTATTTCTTTAGCTGATCAGATATTTATAATGCATGCAGAATAATTATGCAAAAAAAATTACATCATAAAAATAAATGTTAAAATTGTGTTTGTTTATTCATTTATAAATTATATAATAACAAGTAATTCTACATATTATTTTAATATTGTTTTTCATAATAAAAGTACTAACACTGTAATATCATTACACTCTGAAAATTGCTGGGTTGTTTTAACCCAACTTTGGGTCAAATATGGACAAACCCAGCCATTGGGTTACATTTTTTAAACACATTTTGTGTTTGTCCATATTTGACCCAAAGTTGGGTTAAAACAACACAGCAATTTTAGAGTGTATAATCGTTTGTACAGTTTTTTAAACAATACAGTTGCTTTTAAGACATTTTTTTTCCATACAGTAGCTAGCACAAATTCAATAAACTTTACTTAGACTGCACATTTCCAAAATGGTTGTTTCTTGCATGCAGACCACCAAAAGAACTGAGGTTAAGAGGAAAGTCTACAGTAGAGATCTGAAAAAAAAAATGACAGTATGACATTATGCTGGTGTACCGCAGATATAATTCGGGGCCCCATCCAAGTGGTGATGTCATATATGAGAGTTTGTATTAGGGGTGAAATAGTATCACCGATGGAGACAGACAGTAATTTTGGTCAATTTGGCTCTCTCTAGTAATTTTCTGTTTATTTTTTGGGAAACACAATTTCAGTTAATCTTTCTTATTTTGCCATTTCTTACAAGTAGTGTATAGAAAAATGGAATCATAAAGTCTGTGCCACTTTGATGTGGAGTAACATCGCTGTAGATAGACGAATTTAACCATAATAAAGTTGGTAACTTCATGAAACTGATCTGAAAAAGAGCAGGAGCAGAAGAGAAAGAGAAGGAGACAGTGGGAATGGAGGTTCCCTAGCATCGCATTACCATCCAGCAGTAATGACAGACCGTTCCACCACATCACAGACCACAGCGCGACTAGCCAGGGATGCCCTCACTGTCTGCCCACGAAAACTAGACCCCACTGTCTAAGCTTTCTTTTAAAATGCAATCCAAATAGTCTCAGCATTCCATCTTTAAAGTCTGAATAATATGTCTGGAATAGTTTGAGGACTTCCAATGGAAAATTTCCCCTCGATGCCAGATTCATCGCAATCAGACGTTACTTAACAGTATTGTTAGCGTCCTCTGAAATCTGATGCTGGATTACCCATTCCTTGCATATGCTGTTGAGTAACGTTATGAGAACTTGACAAGTCATTTGTCTTCAAATTCGACAAGCCATTTGTCTGACTTGAAGCCTGAGACCTCTTCTAAATATTTCACAGAGGTGAGAACAATACATTTGATCTTTCTCAGTGGGATAAATAAAGCACTCAGTGTCTAGGAATACAGTCTTCAGGGTCTCCTGGAGCAGATTTGTCATCGAAAATTATCATGGAAAACCAATACAGTCTTTTCCACCGCATTCTGTTTAAACCCATGAGCATCATCAATGTGAAATGTATGATAGCAATATGCAATTATGTAAAAATATGACTGCAGACAAGCCAATGGAAAGTTTAAAAAGATGCGTTGTCCTTTGTTTTAGATAATATTAGACGAATTTCCTTTCTTTCTTTCTTTCTTTTGAATCTTTCTTAGACACAATGATGCTTTGTTTTTGTGTGTGCATCTGTGGTTTGCCCTAGCGGGTCGCTGCTGTGACCAAACTACCCTGCGGTTTTCTCCTGTTTTTTTACGGTCCAAGTAAAAACGTCTTTTCAGTGATGTCTTAACTAAAAATAGCAAACGAGACCTTAATATGTCTTTTGTTCCCAAACGTTTGTGTGGGAAAGCCTGTTTGCATCAAAAAACCCGGAGGCTGAAAATAGTTAAATAAAACTGTTTATAACGAGCAGAGATTGGAGATTGAGAGAAAGGACAGATGAGAGTCTGTGACGCGTAAGCGCGCCTCACGCTCTTTAGCCAAACAGCCGCTGCTCATTATCTGAAGCAGAGTTTACCAGGCCTTTTATTGGACCCTTCAGACACTATTTGTCATGAGTTGCGAGATTCCACAAGGGGCTGATGTAAGCGACTGGTCCCTCCATAGCAAAAGCACGTCACACACACACACTTCTTGGCTATGGTAAGATCATTAGGATTGCATCAGCCCCCCATCTGCCCAAGCGGGTCAGAGGCAGACAGGACATGATGTAATCTCAAGGCTGACTGCAGTATAGCGATTGCTTTCGAAAGACTTTTGGGATTTCTGCCTCTTTTATGTTGTATCGATGTTGTTTACGGCAACAGGTCTCAACTGGCCTTGCCACAAGGGCCTAGATGTCCAGTGGTGACTCAACACAATACCAAAATCAAATATTCTTTCATAAGCAAAAAATAAATATATATAGTAACACTTTACTTAAAGCCTTTACATACAATAAATTATAAAAGTATACATAATGCATGTTATAAATGCATTATATCCTTTTAAAAATAATTGTAGCCAAAGTTAAAAGGCCATATCTGAAATCATGAGTTTTAATGCATTATACTCTCTATAGGTGTGTTCAGTGAATAGATAAGTCATATAATGTATTATAACTGTGGTTACAGTTATTCACGAGAACACACAATGCATTATACGATGCATTACAAACTAGCACAATTAATGAATTACAAATACTTTTATAATGCATTATGTATAAAAACTTTAGTGTTACCAAATATGTTGTGAGAGACTGAATAGGAAAACTATGGGAAAATATTCTGTTAGTATTAGCCGTATTACATATTGACCAAAAATTCCCAAAAATATCAAATACATTTAATATAAGCTCCTTTTCATCCCTCTATTTATTTATCTATACTAACTATGCATGGTGATATAGTTCATTTATTAATTATTATAAAATACAACCATATGTGTGTGGAAAACGTTCAATTCAGTCATCTACTGAAACTGGTGATAAATTATTTTTTTTGCTTTGATCAGACATCCATCATAGTGTGAAAATATGAGGATTTTAATATCAAAATGTGTCTTCTATTCTGAATTGAAGCTCACTCTGTGGTGTGTTCCTTCACATATGTGAGGTGAATGTTAATAATATGCTATAAATTTCACCTCTTTTTTATTTATTCTTTACAGATGGCCATCACATTTGGGAAATGGAGGCCAAAGTCAACAGAGACTCCTTTAAATCTGTAAGTCTTACATTTTACACAACATTTTTACACTTAAAAATAGGCAGCAAGTTGAAATCTTGAGAACTATATACTATATATAACTAAAAAATGTTTACAACTAAGAAATGTTTGTTGTATTGTTGTGTTTGAGGTAAACAGGTTGTTTTTTTGTGTGTAAAGCGGATATAATGTATGTGTGGAGCCCTACTCTCTTCTCTCGGGAGGAAACACACAACACTCGCACACGCAAACCTGCTCCTTGTTTTCTCTATGGAAGATTCTTTCTGCAAGAGCTCAGGGACCACAGTTTAGACTCTGGGATTAGGCTGTGTTTGTGTGTGAACACTGCACCTGCTCCCCTCACCACACACACTTGTTAGGTAGCACATGTATGTCCATAGAGCTCAGACTTTTGGATAAAACCCATTCAAAAGGTCTCAACTGTTAGTATTGCCCAGATAAGAAACATAGACAAGCTCTGGAATGTGACAGAATGTTTTAATCAAAGCATTAAAGGGAAAACGCACCAGCTATTTACCATTTTATTTGTAGATTCTCGTAAAGAGAATAAAATTGCGTTGTGACTCTTTAATTGCTTCTCGGTAGAACTTTCAAGTACGATTTTGGGTCCTGCTATCAAAAAAAGGAGCTAGCTAAAATTCCTTAATTTATGGCAATATTTTAGTAGCTTCTGTCTGAGCTCATGTGTTCATAATAAAATGAAGAGAGCACTATGGCTGTCATATTTTTTTTTTAGGATGAATTGATGTTTGTTTCTTCCCTTCCGGAGCCAAAAGCTCCCTGAAAGCTAGCCTTTGTCTGGTGTCTCTTGGTTCATAACTTTATGAGAGACTCCACGCCTGGTTTCAATGCTTAGCGAGTGAATGGGGACCATCTGTTTGAATGGAGCATTAATGTATTAGACCATTTTTTTACAAGGACGCCTTTGATTTCTTCCCCTCCCTGCCCGGCTGTGTGTGTATATGTATATTTATTTAATGTGAACCATTTTCTCACACAGTCTAAACCACATTGCTCTTTTATTTTGCTATGCTGTCTTGTGTCAGTTTTTGGGGCAGTTTTTGGGTTGGTTTGTCTTTTCACAAAGCAAGATTTTCTTTAATGTTACATTACTTTTTTCATATAAACACCAACATTTGAAATCGTTTCTGGAGTTTGGTGTTTGTAAATAAAGGGCGGACCTTGACTTTTTAGTCAGTATGTTCAAGCTCCAGAAAATAAAAGGGTTGTCCCCCTTTTTTCCCTCAGATCTTGTAAATAATAACACTGTATGTCCAATAAGGTCAGCCAAATATGGAAGCTTGTTTCCGGCACTGAATTAAAAAATATATATATAATAATAATTGCGACTTTTTATCTCACAATTGCGAAATGTGAAGTCAGAATTGTGAGAAATAAAGTCGCAATTGCAAGATATAAAGTCAGAATTGCGTGATATAAAGTCGCAATTGTGTATTATAAAGTCAGAATTGCGAGATATAAAGTCAGAATTGCGTAATATAAAGTCGCAATTCTGAGGAAAAGAAAGACAGACTTGCAACTTTTTATCTCACAATTCGGACTTTTTCTCACAATTGCGAGTTTACATCTCGCAATTCTGACTTATAACACATAATTGCGAGTTTATATGTCGAAATTCTGACATCTTATCTCAGAATTGTGAGATATAAACTCGCAATTGCGAGTTATCAGACCAATTCTAAGGGGAAAAAAAGACTAACTTTTTTCCCCTCAGAATAGTTTATCTCACAATTATGACTTTATATCATGCATTTCTGACTTTTTAACACACAATTGCGAAGAATTCTTACTTTATATCTCTCAATTCATACTTTATATCTCGCAATTCGTAGTTTATATCTTGCAATTCTGACTTTTATAACATGCAATTGTGACTTTATATCTTGCGATTCCTGACTTTATATCTCGCAATTCTGACTTTATAACTCGCAATTGAAACTTTTATAGCACGCAATTCTGACTCTAATATTTCGCAATTCTGACTTTATATCTCGCAATTCTGACTTTATAACGCGCAATTGCAACTTTTATATCACGCAATTCTGACTTTATATCTGTCAATTCGTACTTTATATCTCGCAATTCGTAGTTTATATCTCGCAATTCTGACTTTTATAACATGCAATTGCGACTTTATATCTTGCAATTCTGACTTTATAACTCGCAATTGCAACCTTTATATCATGCAATTCTGACTTAATATCATGCAATTCTGACTTCATATCTCAAAATTCTGAGAAATAAAGTCACAGAATGAAAGCCACAGAATGAAAAATCAAAAAGGTAATTGTGGCTTTTTATCTCACAATTCTGACTTCTTTTCTCACAATTGCGAGTTTACATCTCGCAATTGTGAGAAAAAGAAGTCAGAATTGTGAGATAAAAAGCCACAATTACCTTTTTGATTTTTCATTCTGTGGCAGAAACAAGCTTCCATAGCCAAATAACTATAGTATCATATAATTTTAGAAAATTCTCTAATATGTAATCACCAGTTTTCAACATCCATTTTTGATGGTGTGTTTCCTCTTGGATGTATACTACCAATCGAACGTTTGGGGTCCCTTATGCTCATCAAGGCTGCATTTATTTGTCAGAAATACTGTAAAAGCAATAATCTTGTGAAAAACTATTAGTTTAAATTAACTGTTATTATATATTTTTCTATATTTTAAAACACAATTCACTCCTGTGATGGCAAAGCTGAATTTTCAGCATCATTACTCAGTGTCTCACTTCAATGTACTCATATTCAGTGTCACATGATCCTTCAGAAATCATTCTAATGGGCTCTATGCACGGCAGTATTTCCGGTGAAGGTTTAAGGATGCTCGATAACTTCTGCCGATCATAGAGTCCAATGCAATACTGAGAATTTATATAAAAGTTTATACTCCATGGTTATACTAAAGAAACGTTAGACACAAAAACAGACAAAACAGACACCCCTCGTTGTGTTTATGCTTCTTTTTAAAATGATATTAAATAAACATAACTATATATAAAATTACATCTAATCGTATGTACGTTTCATTTCAAAGACGGGAGGACAGTAAATTTTGAAGACTCTGCCATAATCCCTTTTTCCTCGGTTTTCCTCCGCTTTAATCTACACAACCGGAAATAGAACGAGCATCCTTGCGTCAAATGCGGAACTTATACGTGCATATAGCCCATTCCTAAAAAAAGATCTTTTGATCACTAGTGGGTGTGTGTTTTTGTTTTTAGCATGATTTAAGCTAAAGAAATACAATTTATGATACCATTATGATATTTTATTACTGTTTTGAAACATGTTTTTTGAAATGTCATCTTGACAAACAGTTTTAGAGATTCTTTCTCAATGACTTCTACCTTCATAGAAAATTTCTTCTTGGGGTGTAACTAAGATTACACAGCCAAATTACCTAAACTGCCTTAATTTTTCACTAAATATGTTTTTCACTTAGAAATTGCACTTGCAAATGACAGATAGATAGATAAATGGGTGTGTTGTTGGCGTTTTAACTCTTTTAAGTACATTTTTACTGAAGTAAATTGAATTTTTTACAAAGTAGAGTTGGAGTTCGCTGCAGGCCAAGGGTCCCGAGCACAGCTGCAGATCAGACTAATAGATGAAATTCCCTCAAACACATTGTGCTTGGTCTGGCATTACTCTGCGGCTAAGGCGATGTGCTAATATAAATAGTCTGGGAGCTCACCTGCACATGGTTCTAAAACCTGCAAGAAGACTGATGACTTCCTCTCTGGCTACTGTACAGCACTACCATCAATTTCTTCTCAGCCACACAGGGTTCATCTCAGGGTGGAGGAAAAGAAGTTGGGGCGAGATAGACAGTTTGACACTCCCAGCACCTTTCTCATACTGTAGTTATAATCGCAGACGGCTCAGTGGTCAAAAGTTCAGTGGTGTCTGGAGACAGAGAGGGGAAGACGCAGGGGAAATAAACTGTCTGGATGGACTCCCCGGACACTCTCTCATTCAGGGTGAAAAGCGCGAAAATAACACCGTCTGCTGCATGCAGTTTGGTTTGTCTGAACCTCATCTGCCTCGAGCTCACAAAGCCACAATCCCTGGATGCGTGTGCGGCTGTTGGACGCTGCACATGGTGTGAGGTTGAATAAGGGAGACGGTGCTGTTAAGGTTTTTGGTATCTAAAAACTCAGTTCTCTTCGTAGTCACTCCGAGTTACGTCGGATGACGGAGAATGGGGGTTTCTCCATTCTCCGTCATTCGACGTAACGTCTCCGTTTCCTACTCAGGGAACGAGGGTTACATCCGTAACCGAGACGTTTTTTTTTAATTAAAATGCCTAATGAAACTATTCCAATTGATTGTAGGTGGTGTTAAAGGGATACTCCACTTTTTTGGAAATAGGCTCAATTTACAACTCCCCTAGAGTTAAACCGTTGGGTTTTACCGTTTCGAATCCATTCAGCCAATTTTCTATATTTAGAAGAATATCAGTAACCAGACATTTTCTGGTCTCATTGACTTCCATAGTAGGAAAAAAATTTACCATGGAAGTCAATGAGACCAGGAACTGTATATATAAACAATCGGCTAAATACATTCAAAAACGGTAAAAACCAACTGTTTTAACTCTGGGAGAATGGTAAAATTAGCCTATTTCCAAAAGAGGAGTATCCCTTTAAAATACTTACTCTTTCCCCTGATTAATATTCAAGAGAATCAGAAGCAACCCACACAGTGGCTTTGTAGTATTATCTTGGTTTTTTTTTTTTTTTTTTTTTTTTTTTTTTTTAGCATTAACATTGACACTGCAACATCAGCTGACTGTAATCATGTTCATATATTGCATTTCAGGTGGCTTTGCTTGTTGAAGTCCCATCCTATCGGAACCAAAGAATATCCAACCCAGTTCAAGTGAATTTCTACGTGTGCAATGGCAAACGGAAGAGAAGCCAGTACCAGCGTTTCACATACCTTCCCACAAACGGTAAAAAAAATCGCCTCTTTCCCCTTTAATTCACGCGCGCTTCTTTTTCCAATCTGTGACTGAATTAATTCAGAAGAAATTCTGAAGCCTTGTTTAGTGGATGGAATTGTGGCTAGTTTTTTTCTTTGTTAAAAGCATTTCCATAAAATTTGTTCTTTTCCATACCTGCTCTGGGAGCAGTGGAAGGGCAGTGACAGGGTGGGGTCCAGTATGTGAATGCTATTATTCAAATCCAGACTGGTTGCCAGGTGAAATAAAAAAATGACTTGACTTCTGAAAAGTCCTAACCACCGCTAATTCCCTCAGGCCCAGTGTGCGTAACCAGTGGGTGGTTCAAAGGCTTGAGTCAGACCCAGCTTGTCCCAGCCCTGTCTCCTGAAGTGTGGGCACTGTCCCACTCACACTGCAGTACTGGCTTTTTTTAGACTGGACGTTGTAAAGATGATGCAGGGAATCTGTCCTGGGCATTTTATTAATAACTGTCTTTTAGAGCAGAGGTTTTCAGACCAAAGAAAACCCTAAAATAATAATTATTTTTTTATTTATTTTAACTATTAGTACTATTTAACTATTAAATTAGTACTTTTTGTCGATGTTCAAGTCATATACATTTTAATTATACTTCATACATTTTAATGTGGGCAAAACGATAGAACATTTTCCTAAAGTTAAGCTTCTTTTTAGGCAGAAGTCTTCAGGCCATGACCAAGAACCCCTGAAATAATTATTTTTATTATTATTATATTTTTCATTATGCATTTATTTTTTAACTGCACATAGAAGTGCATCTTTGATGTATAGAGTCAAATACCATACATATCATTTTTAGTTTATTGAAATTGTGTTTAATTGTTTTGCAAAACAGTTGTTTTATATATAATGTGTGTGTATTATTATTATTACATTTTAATATATGGCTTATATTAAGTGTTAAGAAAACACTTTTTGTTCTAATCAATCAGATGGAAGATTTAGAGACTATTTATCTCATTCTATTTTAAAGAACAAATTATAACCCTGAGACTGTGTATTTGATTTCATATTAACTCACAATGACTCATTAGTATCATAAGTCTATAAGCTTCAGTGGTAATTGTTACAAAAATCTGAATCATCTAAGATGGCTTTTGGTGGTAATATGAGACAGAGTGACAGGTATCTGCCTGCCTGTATAGTCATATGCTAGAAGCCTCATTTCCCCTTTAGAGCTTAAAATAGGTGTCTAGGCTCTATTTTAAAACTGCGGTCGGTCTGGGCGGCACAGAGAGTTCCCCCTTTCTCTGTATTGTTGACAGAATGCAAGCTAAAACTTCAGGGCTTCTGTGGAGGCATGTTTGTGTGAGGGATGTCTCATCGACGAAGAAAAATAAACTGCTGCTGACAGTCTGTTGAGAAACGCAGCCAGAAGTTAAAAGGTGAAAAATGTAACGTCATGTGGATGAAGAGTTTGTCAACAAAGGATGAATTCTCCCCAGTAGCTCAACATCTGTTCACCAGAATCATATACACCAAGAAACAGTGGTCTTTAGTTGTAGTTATGTTATCAGGCATTTTAATGCTTACAAATAAATGGATGTTTAGAACAAAAAGACATGGATGACTTTGTGAAAGTTTAGTGGTCTTCCCTGCAGTTATCCATTTCAATTTTGAAGCAGTCAGGCTTATATTTACATAACAGGCATGATTTGCAGTCTGCTAGTCAGATGATGATGGTGTTGGGGGAGGGACTTTCTTCATTCTAGAGAGCACCTGATTGGGTAAAAATAGGTCACTGATATTTTTTAGCTTTTTTCCTGAAAAAGAAAGATTTTTAGGATTAACTGAGCAAAAAAGTTGGTAAATGAACTTTGGCCTAAGCATTTTGGCTTTAGAAGCTCAACGACGTGAACTGAATGTATACTACACAGTACTCCATTTTTTCTTTAATTGTCTTTAAAGGCACCGTTGCTACTTGTGTATATGTTAAAATTGGGCAGCCTGCTAGTTTGAACTCCATGCACTCGATATGTAGAATCTGCTGATCTGTTTCTAATTCAGTTTCAGTCCAATTCTTAGCAATTTGGCTCTCTTAAACCTGAGATCGCATCTTAAAATGACACTGAAAAAAATGCTGGATTTTTCTGGCGAGGGGGTAAATCAGTGGATACGAAACTACTGTAGCAGTAAAATATTTCATAATGCACGCTTATATGGTATTAGCACTGGGGGCAGATCCAAAAAAAATAGCCCTTTTATTTTCGAAAGCAGCTGGAAGGCTCTTGTGGTGATGATTCATCCCTTTTTTCCCTCTTTCTTTAAATATTTTCAGTTGGGCGGGAGCGTGTAGCCTCAGACACATAGTCTCATTGATGAGAATGTTTGTTTCGCTGTGGGTATCCTAGCCACAAACCCACTCACTCGCGCTAGCTCGCACAAGTCACATGAACCCGGAACGTGTTTTTATTAGTTTTTCTCCTTTTCCCCCGTTTTCTTCATCTGATCTCTCTCTTGCTCTCTTTCGCCTTCGCCTCCCCAGTTCCAACCATAAAAACAGAGCCGCGCAACGACTACGACCTCCCCCAGGTATGTGCGCCGCTCCATCCTGTTGGTTTGGCACTGCATCCGAAGCCCTACTACAGCCCCCGGCGATGACCCCCATGATACCCTCAGAACTAAGGCCCTGTGTGACGGGCTCATTCGCGTCGAGCCCTCAGAGACTTGCGGCAAAGCCCACCTCCCTGTCCTGCTCGTCCTCCCCCAGCACCAGCCCAAAACTGCAGGATCTTTCCCCGCCTCACATCTCCACTAAGTGCCTATCAGTGGGATTGAACTTGGGCTCCCAGTCTCCTACGGTCCCGCACGTCTCCACCATCCAGCCCACACCCGGACGCTACCCTCAGTCCATGCTCTACCCGACCGGAAGCGCTGCATCCTCTCCTGGGTCCCATCCTTCCACCCCAAACTCCGCACCAGAACTCCCCTTCACTCCCAGCCTCAATCTGACCCAATCGCAGGCCACCAGTGAGGCCTCTGCGTTAGCGGCTCACATAACCAAAGGACCAGTGAGGAGCGGGTCCTCCCCCTCCTACAGGAGGAGGAAGACGCCCCCGCCATGCTGGCTGTCAGCATCAAGCAGGAACCACAGGAACTGGATCAAATGTACCTAGATGATGGTAAGTGACTGCGTAATATTCAAGCGAAATTTAGTGACCGTGTGCATCGTAGCCTGGTGATGTAATGCCCAACAGATGTTTCTAATTGCTTGATGTTTTTTTTTTTTTTTGTTTTTTTTTGCCTGAGTGCTCCCTCACAAAATTAAGACTGTTAAGATCCAGCGCTAACCGTACTGCCACAACGACAGCGTTCCATGATGTTTAATATATCGAGAAAGCAAGTTAAATTAACTGGAAAGTTAATGAATGACTTCATCGCTTTCCCTTCAACTTTTTGTGTTAAATTTTAAGCATCTGTGAAAGAAACACTGAACAGATGGAAGAATTTTAATATTAGATCTGTCTATTAAATCATAAAAGCTAATAGATAATGGTTTTCTAGTTATAGCCAGACCTTTGTCTGATCTACATCACAGCTTGTTCTGGCCTAGAACCTCCAACCTAGACAGAAAGAGACTGAATGATCTGAATGACACATAATGCAACAGATCACAGTTCAACAATAATGGGCCGCAATGGGGTAAATAAATAAAACAACAGCCTATGAGAACAGTTTTACAAGAATTGGTGAAAAATGAAAATGTGTATACAATTTTTTGCCTGCAGACAAAAATCAAACAAAGCATCAAACAAATATAAAAAAGGAATACACTAACATTCGAAATTTGGGGTTCAGTAAGGCTTTATGCACACCAAAGCTGCATTTACTTTATTTGATCAAATATACTGTAAAAACAGTAATATTGTGAAATATTATTACAATTTAAAATAATATTTTTTTTATTTAAAGCTACACTGTGTAACTCTTTTAGTTTATTCTTAGCTAAAAACACTTAGTTCTTTCAAAAATATATGTGCTTATTAATGTATATTTACTTCGTTCAATAATAAGTGTATAATATGCCATTGAAAATACATACGGGTAAGGGATTCTAATGTCGGCCGCCATGTTGCCCCTCCATCTTGAAAGTACATTAGCCAAAGAGGGACATACCCGTTAATTCAAGCTTCGCCTTTCGCGTTTACGTTTGAGTTAACACTTATGGACAAGGTTGAACTGGAAGGCATGTTAATCTTGGACTACATTGGCCACCGTAGGAGTTAAAACGAAATCGGTATTGTGAGGAACAGAAACTAATATTCGCTGGATGGTCATATACCTTTTCACCGCTAGATGAGGGTAAATATCACACAGTGTAGCTTTAATTTTTTTGAAAATGTAATTATGCCATGTAAATGTAAATCTTTATTTGTATATATCTCTCTATATTATATAATCTGAATTGCTTTCTCTATTGCCATGATCTTACAAAGACTTCTTTCATTTAAATCCTACTTTGAGTGCCTTGGAGTACTATAGTTTATATAATTGAATATCCCTTATCCAAAAAGTGCACTAGTAAGTACAACATGATACCCAAGTAGCACCCTTTGTATACTTTACTTTTATTTATCCTGGCAAACTTTGGCAAATCCACTGAATATTTTATACTTATAAACCCAACTTTTTTCCAGGCTGACTGATTAAAAAACCCTTTGTGCCATGACTCCGGAAAGTTGCGTATAGTCAGCCAATCAGATTAGAGCTTGCCAGGTTGAGAAAGTTCTGTCCAGTTTTGTGTGTAATATGCATCAGGCGGTCTCTGTCCAGTCCGTGGGTGAACAGGCATTGAGACTAATGGCTCTCTAGTGTATTTGCAGAGAAACCTTAGTGGTTATGAAAAGATCTGCTGAAACATCAAATGGTGCTTCAAGCCCAGACAGGAGGTCACTTTTCAGCACTGTTATTTAGTTTTTATCATCCTAATAGACAAATGGTCTGGCATCACCCCTCAGCTTTTCAACACTATAGAACATGTGACAGGCCATTAGTATTTCTCAAACTTTGTGGTCTCCAAAGTCGTCATAGAGCTTCCTTCCTGCTGCCCTAAGAACACTATTTCATACATAAAACTCTTATATGCTAATTTAGTGAAAGAAATTGTCTTAAATCATTCTGCAGACAACAAACATCATGCTAGCAATCTAAGATCCTTCCTTGGAGTTAAGATGTCAGATAGCAGATTATGGATGCCATAGTGGTTTCCTTAGGTTCCAGGCAAGGCTTAAGTCTTCATACATTCGAGCAGTTGAAATATAGTCCATACTGCTTAAACTAAGTGGAAACATGGACAAGTAGTTATGCATGGGGTGAGAGTGGGATTTTTTATAGGCTTGCTTGTCAAAATGATTACCTGTCATTTCTCCCCTGGCAAAATATAACACGTTTTAGCGAGCGCTAACACGGCTCCGTGTCATAAGTTCGGATTGCATTTCTCCTAGATTGCAGCTTTAATGGACTCTGTCAGGTGTGGCATTCAGGGAGCTTGTCAACCACTCTCATTAATTTGATTTGAAACAGAGGCACTTTTCTACCAGCACAAAACCATCATCCGTCATGCACTGCTGTCAACATATCTAGTATTGAGGTTTTCTGAGGCTTTAGTTGTCTTATTATCATTGAAGACGTTCTTACTTCTTATTATATACTTGAATAAGCTGTCGGTGTGATGAAGGTACTTTCAAACTTCACAACCAACCACTTATCCAATACTTCAGTCTTCATTTACTGGTCACTCTTTCCTCTGATACGGTCCTTCTGTTGTTTTCCTTTGCTTCTTTGAGGAGGGGTTACAAACCCTTTTACTCATGGAAACTCTTACAAAAGCTGGCTGCGAGCCTGGCTCCTGGCCTTCACCAGCCGTAAGCTTTGAGGGGCCTCACTGCAATAAAGCACACTGACTTGGCCGCTGCCGACACAAGCCTGTGGCTTGAGCGCTGCCAGGAAGAGCGATCCAGCTCGGGCCGAGCCAAAGCAGTAGATCCTGCTGTAAAGGAGGGGGTCAGTACGGGAACCGCTCCATACCACGTGTCCCACGAGCTGGGTTCCCCATAAGAAACCACAACAAACTTTCCAATTCAGCCTGTGGGGCTGGTAAGAAATGTATGTAGGAGTGGTGAGCAGTTTGAACATTCAGAGCGTTGAGCAAGTACAGTGAGGATTCATGATTTGTCACCCAATACAATGTTCTTTTGTGAGTATAAATAACAGAAATGTCACCCATAAAGTGACAAGCATTTTAAACTGTAGTCCTGTATACAAGTTATTAAGACTCGTGCTTGAAGTAATAATCGATAGTGGTGGTGATAAACCAAAATCATCTTGTTCCAACCCTGTATGACTTTATTTCTTTTGTGGAGTGCAAACTGACATATTTTAACTGTTTTTGCTCTGAAACAACACTGAACCCATTTGACTCAAATGTATGGACCCATCACCTGAGGGAACCTAAGATTTTTTTCCACAAATGTATAGAAAGACGGATTTTAGAATTTTTGGGCTTTAAATAATGTAATTTGTTGGGTGCTTACATAAGAGTTTGGATATAAGAGATTGGCTTGACGTTGGTAGACGTATCATTATTTTGCTAACATTGTAGCAAAGGACAAGCATATTTTGTGGTCATACTTGGTTAGGCTGATATAGTTTTTGAGGAAGATATACCCTCGTGAGTCAATAATGAGGCCGGTCATTGCGTCAGATGACAAATCCCAGTGTGATTGTGATCCTGACCCAAGGTCTGTTTTTCTTGTCTTCTGCTGATTAAAACAATCAGGACTACTGGGAGTTTTGCCGCTAGTGGACCCCATAATGAGGCTAACAGGGCTGGTGGGATAATTGTTTGGTAGTTCCTTGTTCTCCCATTGTTTCCTGAAGGTAGAGAGCAGGCCAGGTCTCTGGGCTCTATCACACGGATCCAGCTGCTACTTATCCTGGTCCAGCAGGAAGCAGGTTCTTGGGTTACCTCACATCCACAAATTCACTTCCCAGTCAGAGTCACAACAGCAATCCCAAAGATACAAGACCTTTATATCAGTGGTGTAGTATAGTTTTTTTGTAGTGAGTATACTGTGATATACCAGCAGCACCCAAGTTACTTTATTTATCTCGATAAACTTTTCTTTTGGTGGGTTTTAAATTAAAGACATTTGAGCTTCTGTGTGTTTTAATAAACTAATATTAGTGTTATTATGCCATACTTGAAGTATACTCTGCTGTGCAATAGTAATATATTTCTTTTATATTTCTTCAATTATACAAAACTTTGATTTTGACAGGTTGCATGAAGCAGGGGCGTCACTGGGATTTTGATCATCACTTTTTCTAAAAAAAAGAAAAAGGTAACAGTTTAGTTTAGGATCTAATGCTCACTATTAACCAGTACAGTTTCATTGCATGCAAAGGCAGGGTTTTATAATCACTGTTGTCCCAAATGTGAGGTAGGTTAGTCAGGGGGGTTCAGGGTTTCCCTGAAAAAAAAAATTATTTCTATGATCTACATATGTGAATTTTAGGATGTTTTGAAGGCCAAAAAAAATTAGATAACAGCTTTTAAACCATGTCAGTGGGCACTGGGCAGCTGATTATCTCTCTCCTCATCAGCATCACCCTCTTTTTCTCTTTGTTTTTATCTTGCCCTGTCTCTTCCCCTCCTAAAGCTGAGCTTTGACTGATATAGGCTTTTCATTTTTGTCTGTCAGTGAAGAAAGTAAACATAGGGTCAACTGATAGGTTGATTTTGCCTATGAATAATTGTTTCGGACATGTTTATTCACTGAAAGCTACTAAAGCTAGGTTTACTAAATGCATTAAAAACATATAGGCTACACATTCATTATTGATCTTATGACTAATACAGGGCCATAGACATGGCTTTATAATCAAAGAGGTCCTAAATTTGAGCTTGGTGCTTCAAATTTTTTTAATTTCTCTGATGTGCATTTCAAGACGTTTGAAGACCAAAAAAAGATTAAGAAATAGCTTTAAAACCATGTCAATGGGCAGTAAATTCTCTTTCCCTACGAAGGCTGAGCTTTTTTAATGTACTAAAGGCTACAATTATTATTATATTCTCAATATGTACACATTCATTATTACTCTTGTGGCTAAAATGATGTAAACGGCTTTGTTAATGTTTCTTGTCCCCTTGCAATGACAGTACTATTAAATTGCATGAGTCACATTACATAGGCCTATTTATTTCAGTTCAAAATGGCGAAATTAGACAAAACTATATTAGTTTGCCTGATTATTTTTTTGTCATTTGTTTAACATTTATGACCTAAAAATGTAAAATATGAAATGTTAAGTTTAGCCACTTACATCTCGCACTTGCCCGTAAACTGAAGCATCGAGTCGCTCTGCTGAAATTCGCGCTCAGCAGCGTCTGTGAACATAAAGCCCGCCTACTTGGATTTGATTTGTCATCTCAAATATTCTGACATTGACGAGCAGTGACGGACCAATGAGGCTCAGATGAACACGAACACACACACCCTGTACTCTGTTTTTGACGTGCTCTTTGCATGCGCTCTGAATCCGATAACAGAAATTAATTCTGTCGCCTACGTTTCAGGGGCCTGATGTCGATAGGAAATTTATTTCACAAAATGATGTTGTGATGAATCCTCATGCTTTTTAAACTGGGCATACAGAAGATCTTTGCCATTTCCTAGTGGGCATACACAATCATCTCGGTTGTCATTTTACAGACATTGGACGTTTTCAAAACAATTTCCCCAAGTGCATCGACGGGTGAGTCGAAAACTCATTATAATATGCAAAACTGTTATCCACTCACAGCAGTGGGCGTTTACTTCCAAGTCTTCAGTGCGAGACGTCCATAAAAAACAGCTAGGCTCAAAACTAGGGTAGAAAATAGCCTATTACTTATTCATTTTAATGTTTTTGAAATGCAAAATCCAAGCAAACGTCATAAGTTGACCAATATAGATACAATTTAAAAAAACAGTTCATGACCCCTTTAAATATCAGTTCATGCCAGTGCTATTTTAGTATTGTTCAGGTATTACTATAGTTTTTATTAGTATTTTGAATTGGCTTTTATTATATTTGAATATAATCAGTTTTCAATTAGTGCTATTAGCTTTTCATCAGTTCATTTAGCTTTTCATCGTTTATTTATGTCTTGTTTTATTTCAGCTTTTATTTAAAAAAAAGTTTTTTAGAATTTCTACGTTTTAACGATTATAACCCTGATTCATGCATTCCCTGTGAATTCGAACCCACGATCTTAGCATAGCTAGCACCTACTGTTTGGGCTATTGTTTTAAATATCCTCTACTGTTTTAGCATGCATGTTATTGAACTAGAAATGGTGTTCCAACGCCCAGATTTTCTATTTCCTCGCAGAGAGCTAATAAAAACCTGGCTGGGTAATGCATCGATTCATGATCTCCGTCTCTGTCGCACTCTATAAACTCTGTTCATGCATCATCTTCCCTCTGAATCGTTTATCACGTGCTGAAATACCAATTGAGTCATGCTAAGCTTATCGGGTTATGAAGGCTAAGTGTCGCCTATTCTTTGCCAACTGAAAAATTACCAGGCTGAAATCAAAAACACTTGTTGGTTTGGTATGAAGCCCTAAGTAGCATCTCATATTGCAGCTTTATTATAGTGTATCCAGTCACTTATCACTTGTTGAAGTCCTTTCATTAGACTCCTCATTCGAAATGTGGCAGCAAATTGAGATGTATCCTATGGCAACTGCCAACAGTTTTCTTTTCAAGCCAACAGTGTACAAAAGCAGCGTCGCAGTACATGAGTCACCAGATGCTATCCTTAGCCAAAACCCCAAACCAAAATTGTTGACCAACAGAGACTTGAAAACAATCAAAGTTTCCTTTGGTCTTTTCAAAATGTTAGTGCATGTGTCAACACCTACTGAGGTTCTCTTCTATTTACCATGAGCACTCCGAACAAGATCAAACCTCTTCAAATGTAAGTAGTCATCTTGGCTCAAAATAACAGCGTCCCTCTGAGTCTCTCCGCTCAGCATAAATATCTTGATATCTTTGGATGCGTTCACGTTTCTCTTTTGTTCTCTCTTTTGTGGCATGCTCTCCCAAGAATGAGTTAACAAGAAATCCTTGTGTCCTGTTATCCACGCCAAGGAGGCACACGGTTCAAATGGATTTGAATGATCAGGTCAATGTAAGGTGAAACCTCGAGGGAGCTGTAAACAAAGTTATGGCAGCTTGCACTGAATCTGGTGCAGTTCGAACACGTGGCAAATGCTGAAAAGTGTTAGTAAGACGCTTTCGTCATCGTAGAAAAGGTGTTTATACCTTTTTATAAGGTGTTTAGACACAATAGGTCATGGCTATTAGAACTCACGTGTTTGTACTTCCAGTAATATTACCAGAGACGAACCTATTTATCTTACAGACGTTCCATTGATTTACTTAAATATATAGACCGTTATAAATGTAAGACCATTTTAAATATAATACTGTTCAATAGTTTGAAATCAGTGAGTTGTTTTTTTATTTTCAGGTTTTTGAAAGAAGTCTCACCACGGCTGCATTTATTGGATTAAAAATACAGTAATAATGTGAAATATTAGTACAATTTAAAATAACTGTTTTCTATTTGAGTAGGGGAGAGCGGGGCACAACCTAACACATTTTGGTTTTGGCTCAATTAATTAAAAAGTAATTAGGTTAGATACACTTAGTTTTTTTTCTAGGACCTACCATTTTCATACAGTTGTAAACTTTCATACAGTTGTCGTACAGAAGTGCAAACTAACAGACAGACGGGTTAGTTGTAACACACATAATGCAGTACAATTTTGTTTGTATAGTTTGTATTGTTTGTGCATCTGTATAGGTAGATATCCATACATCCATCCCTCATCCAATCATCCTTCTATTTTGGATAAATATTATGGATAGAGACATAGAAAAGGGCTGTAGAGTTTTGCAATAAATAATAATAAATAAAATCATAAAATATTGTAATTGCAATTGAATTAGATTTGTGTGTGGCAGCTGCATGTACAATTGTTATTATTAATAATAATAACAGTAATAATAATACAAATGAGCTTAAAATAATAATTTTAAGGGTTTATTGCATTAAAAACAAGCCATATTTTTAATGAATAAACAAGTGATCAAAGCATAGTAAACTAAATTTTAAACATTTTCAATTCCAACATTGTTTGTGAAAGTCCAACAAAGTTAAATGTATAAATTATACTCAAACTTGAAAAGTTGTGTGGCTCCCTGTTTTCATTTGATTATCATTTTACACTTGGCGGCTTGTTTGTAACACTGTGTTACAACTAACCCCGCTGTGTATTACATATTTTAAGCCTAGCTAACAGTTGCTAGGAATTGCTGACATGTTTCAAAACGGTGCTATGTTTGAGCCAACAAGACTGATTAATGCAATATAAAGTTAGATTTGGATTTTTAGATTTTATACACCCAACTCAGAAACCGAAAAAAAAACCTATGATGAAAAAATTTACTTTCATGGTGTCAAAACACTCTTTGTCCAGTATCTTCACGAAATATTATCAAAACTTTCCGCGAATTCACGGAAGACCGTCATGTGGCAGCAAGAGAAAAATATCGTAAACACAAACTGCGTGTCCCTGAGTAACTACATAAAAGGTCTGTGTCACATTTAGCCCTGCGTTAGGTTGTGCCCTGCGTTCCCCTACACTTTAAAATGTCATTTATTCCTGTGATGGCGCAGCCATTATTTCCAGTCTTCGGTGTCACATGATTCTTTAGAAATCCTTCAAATATATCATTAATTCTAATAAATTAATTTGCCATCACAGAAATAAATTACATTATAAATAATTAAATAAATTACATTATTATTATTATAAATTACATTATTAAAATAAATTACATTATTATTTCTCAAAAATAAATTAAATTGTTTTCTGTGAAATTTTTAATTGCAATATTATTCCACTATATTACTGTTTTTCTGTGTTTCGAAACTAAAAGAAACTAAACCCAAATATTTGCTTGTAGCTCTCTGCTTTGGACATTTTACCAATTTCTACCCTTAAAACTTGTGTCTGTCCCTTCAACTCATTCAGTAGTCTTTAACATCGAAAAGATGTTTTCTTTAGTGTCCCGCTCACCATAAAACTTTATTGCACGTGTGCAGTCCTGCAGATATTTCTTCGCAACCTCCTCTGTTTTGACAGTTGGGATCCTAGTGATTCAAGAGACCTGCGTTTTAATGTCCAAACTCCCATGGCAGTTGTCAGTGCTCGCCAAATTTTTCACGAAGATGTATTGGCGTAATTTACTCCCAACTGTCAAAGGTCCCTAATTGTTTCAGTATGGAGTGGTGTTTGTGTGGCATATCCATGTGTGATTTTCTCTCCATAATTCAACCATCTCATTGATTCATTTCCTGTTCACATATTAGTGCTACTCAATCAGAACGCTACTGGCAGTAGCATATCAAATGGGCTTATGCCAAAGGGAATATGAAATCTTAAGGGATTTTAATATTTATAAGGCTGTGAAAATATTTCTCCAGCTTTACTGGAGCTTCGGTATATTTCAGTATATCAGTGGTTGGTATTTTGAATATCAGGGGTAAATTTAAGATTAGATTTTGGTGTTTTGTCAGCTGATGGTTTCCCGAGGCGTTATTCTTTTAGTCTTTCAAGAAAGATCCTGTGTCAGTTTGGTGAAGAAAGAAACCAAGAGACTGGGAAGAGGCCGTGTCAGGCCGGGGTCAGGTAGGCTGGGTGCGCCTTCCCTCATGAGGAGATGAAAGACAGATTCAGCTTCATTGTTTAGAGGGAATGTCAGCATTCCGGGCTCTTCTCAGTCCCTTAGGCAGTTTTGCTGTGGGAGCACGAAGACCATGGTTCATTTGCAGGGAATTCCTCAGCAGGCTTCCTGGTCTTGGCCGAGAGAGACACTTGAGGGAAGGAAATACACCGCCTTCAGCCACATGTGTCTTCTCAATCTCTCTCTCTCTCTCTCTCTCTCTCTCTCTCTCTCTCTCTCTCTCTCTCTCTCTCTCTCTCTCTCTCTCTCTCTCTCTCTCTCTCTCTCTCTCTCTCTCTCTCTCTCTCTTTTGTGTCACAGCCTTTAGTTTGTTGGGATTTTAAGGCTTACATGATTTTAAAGGTCATTTAAGGATGTGACTTATACATTACTGTTCATTTGCTTTTATTTCAAATAAATGCTTTTGAACTGTTTATCAAAGTATCCTGAAAAAATTAAGGCTGTCAAACGATTAATCGCGATTAATCGCATCCAAAATAAAAGTTTTTGTTTACATAATATATGTGGGTGCACTGTGTATAATTATTTTGTATGTATATATATATATATATATATATATATATATATATATATATATATATATATATATATATATATATATATATGCATGTATATTTCAGAAAAAAAAATATTTATATATTAAATATTTATATTTATATATAATATAAATTATATATAAATCTATATACAGTATATACATGAAAATATTTCTTAAATATATACAAGCATGTGTATATATATATATATATATATATATATATATACACAATAATTATACACAGTGCACCCACATATATTATGTAAACACAAACTTTTATTTTGGATGCGATTAATGGTTTGACAGCCCTAGAAAAAATTGTATCACAGTTTCTGAACAATATTAGGAACTGTTTTCAACATTAATAATAATATGAAATGTTTATTGTGCAGCAAATCATCATATCAGAATAACTTCTGAAGGATCATGTGACACTGAAGACTGAAGTAAAATTAAATTTTAATAAAATAGAAAACTGTTGTTTAAAATTGTAATAATATTTCACGATTATACTGTTTTTAATGCAGCCTTGTTGTTCAGCATAAGAGATTTTTTACCAAAATGTTTACACAATATATATATATATATATATATATATATATATATATATATATATATATATATATATATATATATATATAGAGAAATTCAGATGCAAAAGCCTCTAAATGCCATTTGAAATTTTCTTCTAAAATGAAAATTTTTATCAAGCTTGTATATTTAGTTCAGTAATTTCACTTAAATGACAATTAATAGGTAATCTTCATTGCCATTTAAGTGAAATTACTGAACTTTAATATACAAGCTTGATAAAAATTGTCATTTTAGAAGAAAATTTCAAATGGCACTTAGAGGCTTTTGCATCTGAACTCTTCACACATATATATATACATATATATATATATATATATATATATATATATATATATATATATATATATATATATATATATATATATATATATATATATATTTGACAGAGAAAAGCTTAATGATGGATAACTTTGACTTAAAACTGTTTTATGCCGTTAGAAAGATGCAGAATTCTGCTGTGATGATATTCCTCACCACAAATGAGGAAAACACACACAGCTTGTCTAATAGTTATCAAATGCTTCCTGCAGGTGCTTACGTCTGTGCTAAAGAATTCAAAGGCCAACTAAAGCAGTCTGCACTGATCGTAAGGGAAGAGGAATGTGCTGTTTTGAAACAGATAGAGCAACCGATAGAGTTGCTATCTCTGGCCCTTAGAGGTTTAAGAGCCGTTAAAAAAAAACGTGAAAGCGAATTGCTTTCTCGGAGCTAAAAGGCTCAAATGTTTTGCAATAAAACATTGAAGGCTTGAAAAGTGAAATACAGACATTTAGCGAAGGGTAATGTGCTGTGTGTTGGTCATACAATGCTCCCTATGGGCCTGCGAGTAAGATAATATGTCTACCGCTAATATGCTAACATGCTAACTCTAAGAGGCAGCCTCATCCGGTTTCCCCTGCTATCACACAGCGAGTGAGTGCCAGGCTGTTTGTGTAGCCTGAAGCCACGCTAAGTCACTTCCCATGCTCGGGCCAAAGAATACAGCTGACAGAAGGAGCCAGGGTCCTAGTGTGTGGGAAAATACAATGACAGATAGAGGGCAGGAAGATAGCAGACGGCTGGAGTTGCAGGGTCCTCCGTAAGAGGGCATGAGATCTTCTGATCTTTATTCCTCTCAGTCTCAGGGAAGCCACTCAAAGAGACTTGATTTACTTTATTCATGTTATTTATATTGATTGTTGTGTTTGGGGTCACAGATATGTAGAAATTATAATTAAACTCTTATTTTACCTGTTAATTCTTTTACTATGTTCCCCGACCTGAATTAAAATCGATCAAACTGACGTTTTGTTTATAATCAGCTCTATTAGGATTAGCAAAAGTATGTAAAATAATCTAAAACTTTAATTGGAAGTCGATCAAAATGGATATTTTTTACTTAATACGTTTTTTGTTTTGTTTTTTCAGTTGAAAATGAAGTCGCATCACAGAAGCAAATTGATTTTCTGATCAACATACTCAACATATTTTGACTTTATTTTAGTTATGTCAACCTCCTGATGAGTGTATTTAAACTACCGTTCAGATGTTTTGGGTTCGTTTTTTTTTTTTTTTTTTTTTTTTACTACTTTGATTAAAAAGGGACACATTAAATTGATCAAAAGTGACCGTAAACACTTCAAGTATGTTACAGAATATCTTTCTGTTGTTTTGAACTTTCTATTTATCAATCACGGTTTCCGCCAAAATATTAAGCAGCACCATTGGTTTCAACATTGATAATACTAAGAAATTAGCATATTAAAATGATTTCTGAAGGATTATGTGACACTGAAAACTGGAAGTTGCTGAAAACTCAGCTTTGTCATCACAAGAATAAATTACATTTTAAAATATATTAAAATAGCAAACAGTTATTTCAAATCAGAATTATATTTCACAATATCACTGTTATATATTTTATCAAATAAATGCAGCCTTGGTGAGCATTTCTTTCAAAAACATTTACAAATCTTACCAACCCCAAACTTCTGAACAATGGTGGATGTTGGGAAAACAACTGTATCTAAGAGAGGGATCATTTTAGTGCTCTGTTACAGACGAACAATACACCATCTTTATTGGTGCCGCGGTAAATGCCGCACCGCGGCAAAAATAAACCAGCCGTATTTCAAAGTCGGTCGCGAAATGACCACCAGGTGGCACAAAGGGACATTTAGCGAAAGCAAAACGTAATAATGTAAAAGTAGCCTACATTTTAAATAGAATATAGCTTTGACTAGAATATAAACTTTTATAGCAGAACATTTTATTAATCAAAAGTTAAAATAGGCCTATCTCGCAGTCAGCGAAAATAAATTGGGTGCTTTCAATGACGGTATTGAGGAATGCGAAGACTGAAGAGCGCTTCTTTGGCACGTGCGCGCACTGACTGCTGAACAACCGGACTTCTGAGCATTTCTCAGTGAGAAAAGTTGTGGTTGAGTGGTAGAACTTTGGTTCAATCATTTTGATGACGCCGTTTCAAATCCCGCATAAACATGTATTAAAATTACCATGCATTTCCATTTTACATTAAGGAACAAATCTCTTCCAAAAGATTGACTGAATTTGACTGTATAATAGATGTCTGTGACATACATCTGCAACCAGGGCATGAAAAGCATCAAGAATATGTTAAGAACAGTGTTAAGAACAGAACAGAAGTGCATTTAGCAATATTTTCCTGTACTGAGACAATTGTTTGTTTTGGGTGTAGCTTAAAAGTAACATGATTTCCAATTGCATTCACAGTAAATGAAATCATCAGGAACGATCTCTCCAGCATCTCCGTGCACAGCCATGCATAGCAGCCGAGGGTCCCTCTGAGAAGACCACGGCAGTCATGAACTCTTCAGCGTACCAAATTTCATACAGAAGATCTGAATCTGCAAGACCTGACTCTGATAACACCGATTCAACAAACAAACCTTGTGCACTCAGAGTTCCACTTGACGCGAGGCCGACAGAACTCACCGAACCTTGCTTGTTTTATTTCCACGGGGAACCTGAAAACCAGCCTAAAAGCACAGAAAAAAAAAAAAACAAGTGCACTTCACTTCAGAATTTATCAGCACATCCTGCCGAGACGGAGCCGTGTGCTGTTGTGGACCAAGTTGTCTGTCCTTTTGCTTTCCTATTTACTCTCTTGTACACCATGTAGCTTTTTAAATTATTACCGTAAGTGCAGTTTGACGTCTTTCTCCATCCACGACCATGTACATTTCTAAAAATGAACATTCGAGTCTGGTCACAAATCAAAGTCATTTTGCAGGCCAAAAGCCAGGCGTACAGTTGACGCGCATGCACAATTGTAAATTATAATCTAAACTTTTTTTTTGCTTTGGATGCATGCATGTGAATGCAGCTGTGCACTTCTGAAAACTAGCTCTGTCTGTGTTTTTGTTACATTTCATCATCCAGTGGCACAAGTACACGTGGTTAAATGAAGTATCTATTCCTCATGAAGAAGAAAACATTGACGACTGCCTTTATGGAGACGTTTGGTCGAATATCATTTCAAAGCCTTGACCTATTTGAAAGCCCGAGCGGCCTTGTTGATTTGCCTTAAGCTTATGCCAAATTGTGGTTTTGTTCATCATTTGACAGCAGATGTCTGTGCTTATCTCTGAATAGCCATTCCAATGTCTATAGCTTTTTAATATCAGGTATGATATGTACTTGTTAACTGGAATTTTTATGAATAGAATAGAATTATTTATTTGGAGTGAGCTGGAATTAATCACACGCAAGCCATAAGGGAATATAGTAATTCTGTCCCCTCTACGGTCACAATGGTAGCAAATTTTGTGACCAGAATGACTGGACTGGCATTTGTCAACCATCCAATATTATTCTAGCTATTTTTCCTGGCAGGATAACAGTTTCCGATTAGGCTACGCTCTCTTGAACTGCCTTTAAAACAGCAGAATATATGTTTCACTATAACTGCCTCTATGACCTGATGGTTTACTGCACTGTGCCTTAAAGTGTTTATTAAGCAGGAATACTTTTATATATGTATTTGTCCTCTCTAATTATAAACGTAATGCATGTTTCTCAGCATATAATGGTTTATATATACATTTCCGTACATGGGGTTTTACTTCCTGTACACTGTATCCTGTCTGTAGGTTGTTAGGTAATGTATGCACTTTAATTTGTATTTTTCTGTACCGGGATCTCAGAGATACCACATATTGTTTTGTTGTTGTTGTTCTTTCTTGACAATCAGACCTAACATATATTCTTCTGCAAGGTATCAATGACAACAACAGAGTTTTTCTTGCAAGTATATGTATTCAATTACCACATGCTTGTTCAATTTCTACAGAGCATTTACATTTCAGTACCAAAATATGCACAATAAATTCATGCTTTGTTGGCTCTTTTAGAGTTGTGTATAGTTGAATGGTGTAAAAATGTCACAATGTCTGTTTCTCAGTAACCATAAGATATATACTGATTCAAAAGCTTTTTAAATTACAATATTTCTTTATAAATTTTATCCTCCAACCTAAGTTTCAATATTTTGGTAAGACTTTAGTTTAAGGTCCAATTCTCACTACTAACTAGTTGCTTATTAGCATGCATATTACTTGGATATTGACTGTTTATTAGTGCTTTTAAAGCACATATTAATGCTGTATTCTCTATGACCATATTCTACATCCCTTAATTCTAATCCTACCCAATACCTAAACTTAACAACTAACTATTAATAAGCAGTAATTATGAGTTCCCTTTCGTAGTCACTCCGAGTTACGTCAAGGAGTGACGGAGAATGGGAGTTTCGCATAGGAAGCCAATCCTCTTCGAGTATTTAACAACGAGCCAATGGCATGGAGAATGCCTTGGGGCTGCGGAATTTGCATAGCGTACTCCGCCCCACCGCGTGGGTATGAAAAGGAGGAAGTGAACGCTTTCAACGAACTGCGAGCGGCCACCGACCTCGCTCTCTGGGCAACTATAGTGGCTGCTCGCTCTGTTGGTCAGGTGATGTCCACTAGCGTGGTCCAGGAGCGCCACACAGACACAAAGGACGCCGAGCGGACTCGTCTGCTCGACGCCCCCTCTCCCAGGTGGGCTTGTTCGGCAGTGCAGTCGAGGATTTTGCCCAGCAGTTCTCGACTGCCAAGAAGCAGACGGAGGCCATCAGACATATTCTGCCCCGACGGTCAGCTGCTGCCTCCACCCAGCCTTTGGCTCAGGCGCCTCCCTCTGCTTCCCGCCGAGGACGCCCCCTGCGGCTCCCCTCCCTCCCGCGCCTCCCCAGCAGCAGCCTTCATCCTGGAAGCGTCGTGGAGTAGGCCGCAGGCCGGCGTCACAGCCCCCTCAGGCCACGCGCCCCGCTGAACGCCAGGCGAAGCGGCGTTCCTGAGACGGGCTGCTCAGTGATGAAGTCAAGTGTTTCCCAGGAGGTGGTAGCAGGCCCCCTCCTTCCCCCGGTGGAGGGCCGGGGAGAATCTTTTGTTCTCAGCTCCCCGCTGCTCACCCACGGGTGGGCAGCACCCTGAGTTGGTTAAAGAAAGACTTGACATCATCACTGAGCACACAGACAGCAATGAGTGCGCTCAACGTCCCGGCACGTCGACCCTCTCATTCCTCTCTGTCTCTGAGGGTGCGGAAGGGAGCGTGCATTGTTCCTCGCCGCTCCCCTCCCCCTCTATCGCCAGATCCCCGACAGAACAGACCCCCGTGGAACGCTGGTCCTTTCCTGGTCTCTTCTGTGAGGGAACCGGGTTCGAACTGCGCATCCACACGGGGTAACTCCCGGGCGCATGCCGGTCTCCTCGTCTCGCTGCCCCTCCGGGGGACGTCTGTGGTTCGCATGACCCCACTGGTTCAATTCCTGGGAGCTTGGTTAGAGCTCCTCGGCTTGTCCCGTTGGGTCATCAGAACGATCAGATTCGGCTACGCGATTCAGTTCGCACGGTCTCCTCCCAGTTTCAGGGGAGTTCGCTCCACTGTGGTCGGTGGCAATGCCCCGGTCATGAGAGCGGAGATTGCGACCCTGCTGGCGAAGGGTGCAATCGAGACAGTCCCTCCAGCCGAGGTGAGGTCCGGGTTCTACAGCCCCTACTTCATTGTCCCCAAGAAGACCGGTGGGTTACGACCGATCCTGGATCTGCGCATTTTGAACCGTACTCTCCATCGACTGCCGTTCAAAATGCTCACAGCCAAACGCATTTTCGAATGCGTCCGGCCTCAGGATTGGTTTGCAGCGATCGACCTGAAGGACACGTACTTTCATGTCTCCATTTTGCCTAGACACAGACCATTTCTTTGGTTTGCTTTCGAAGGCCAGGCATATCAGTACGCGGTTCTCCCATTCGGGTTAGCTCTGTCCCCTCGCGTCTTCACGAAGATCGTCGAGGCAGCCCTTGTTCCCCTTCGCGAACACGGGGTTCGTGTCCTGAACTATCTCGACGATTGGCTGATACTGGCACACTCTCGAGAACAGGTTTGTGAACACAGAGACCTGGTGCTCCGGCACCTAGCCCGTCTGGGCCTTCGGGTCAACCGGGAGAAGAGCAAACTTTGCCCCGTGCAGAGGATCTCTTTTCTCAGCATGGAGATAGACTCGAGTCGCCATGTCCGCGCAGCTCATGAACGAGCGCGCGCACTCACTGCTGACTTGTCTTCGACAGTTTGAGGGCAAGAGTGCGGTTCCACTGAAACTTTTTCAGAGGCTCCTGGGGCATATGGCATCCGCAGCCGTGGCAACTCCGCTCGGATTGCTTCATATGAGACCACTTCAGCTGTGGCTTCGCGATCGAGTCCCGAGGTGGGCATGGCATCGCGGCTCGCTCCGAGTTCCAGTGACTCCAGCGTGCCGCCAAACCTTCTTCCCGTGGTCGAACCTCAGCTTTTTACGGGCAGGTGTCCCGCTTCAGCGAGTTTCCAGGCATCTCGTTGTCTCCACGGATGCATCCACCACGGGTTGGGGGGCCATGTGCAATGGGCATGCAGCCGCGGGTTCCTGGACAGGACCCCAGCGCCTCATGCACATCAATTGCCTCGAGCTGCTGGCAGTACGCCTGGCCCTGCACCGCTTTCGAGCACTGCTCAAGGGTCAACATGTACTCGTCCATTCAGACAACACCGCTACAGTAGCGTACATCAACCACCAGGGTGGTCTGTGCTCATGTCGGATGTCGCAGCTCGCTCGCCACCTCCTGCTATGGAGTCAGAAGCACCTGAGGTCCCTTCGTGCAGTGTACATTCCAGGAGAGCGGAACCTGGCGGCCGACGAGCTGTCACGGGTCCGCCCTATCTCCGGCGAATGGCGAGCTCCATCCCCAGATGGTTCAGCTGATCTGGGACCAGTTCGGGGAGGCACAGATAGACCTGTTCGCCTCCCGGGACTCATCCCACTGCGTCCAGTTTTATTCCCTGTCCGAGGGCACGCTCGGCACAGACGCGCTAGCGCACAGCTGGCCGCGGGGCCCACGCAAGTATGCGTTTCCCCCAGTGAGCCTCCTTGCACGGGTGTTGTGCAAGATCAAGGAGGAAGAGGAGCAGGTCTTGCTGGTAGCCCCTTATTGGCCCACCAAGACGTGGTTCTCCGAACTCATGCTCCTCACGACAGCACCTCATTGGCCTATTCCTCTGAGGCAAGACCTACTCACTCAGAGATGGGGCACTCTATGGCACCCTCGTCCCGATCTCTGGAGGCTACACGTTTGGCTCCTGGATGGGACGAGGCAGGTTTGAGTTCGCATGCCACCTGCGGTGGCGGCAACCATCACTTCCACCAGAGCGTCGTCCACTAGACACCTCTACGCGTTGAAGTGGAACCTCTTCGTCAGCTGGTGCTCTTCTCGCGAGAAGACCCCCGGAGATGCTCGATCAGTGTTGTGCTTTCTTTCCTGCAAGAAGGGTTGGAGCGTAGGCTGTCGCCCTCCACCCTTAAGGTTTACGTTGCGGCCATTGCCGCATCTCATGATGCAGTGGATGGGAAATCCATCGGGAAGCACGACCTGGTCATCAGGTTCCTGAGGGGAGCGAGGAGGCTAAATCCGCCTCGTCCTCCCCTCGTGCCCTCTTGGGACCTCTCAGTAGTTTTAAGTGCTCTGCAGAGGCTTCCCTTTGAGCCTTTGCAATCGGTAGAGTTAAAGTTTCTGTCTATGAAGACAGCACTCCTGGTTGCATTGGCCTCCATCAAGAGGGTAGGGGACCTGCACGCATTCTCCGCTGACGAAGCGTGCCTGCAGTTCGGGCCGGGTTACTCTCACGTGATCTTGAGACCCTGGCCTGGATACGTGCCCAAGGTTCCCACCACTCCCTTCTGGGATCAGGTGGTGACCCTGCAAGCGCTGCCCCGGGAGGAGGCAGACCCAGCCTTGGCACTGCTCTGTCCAGTACGTGCGCTCTGCACCTACGTTGACAGAACGTGGTGTTTCAGGACCTCAGAACAGCTCTTTGTCTGTCATGGGGGGAGCCAGAAGGGAAGGGCTCTCTCAAAGCAACGGCTGTCTCACTGGATAGTGGACGCCAGGGACGTGCACAGGAATTTTGAGGGGCAGTTGCTCTGACCTGTAAAAAGGGCACCCCCCTCTCTCCTCCTCACGAGCTATATGAAGGAATATATTCAGTTAAATTTGTCCCCTTCCAAATTGCCTCATCTGGCCATGTTTATGTCCAAACGCAATGCCTCATCTTATGGTCTTATTATTATTTATAAAGATTGCAAAACGTCAGAGACGAGACACATGAGCAAAAGAGTTCCTCATATTGTTTATTGTTTTTTAATTATTATTATTTATTTATTTATGTGAAAAGAAATAATCTGGATTGAATGGAAAAACTCACTTCTAATAAAAACTAAAATGCTTAGATTTCGGGAAAAAATACAATCCTTTTTTGCCGATCCTGACCTCCCCCTGGGGCCCTAAGCAAAATTCTGCTAAGGGGTCTGTGATGCCGTGAGCTATGTAAACCATTTTCCATTTCCACACAATACCGCCCAATACAATCCTCCCTCCTTTAAACAAAACAGTCAAAGAATAAGTACAACAAAATAGAACAGAATGAGGTTCAAACAAACAATATTTACTGAATAAAGTATTTTTATAGAATGTTAAGATAACAAGTGAATATTAACATAAACATAAATCAGAAGAAAATAATAAAGTATAACCCTGAGCTTTGGCTTTTGAGATTAACTTTGGTTCTCTCTACCGGTATTTTCGGCATCAGTATGACTTTTTTTTATTTTATTTTTTCATGCATGTTGAAGCAAATCTTGATTTATGGTTATTATTTACTGATGGATGTGCATCCATATTGACCAGTATGTCCAGCTAATCAACATTTTAAATTCAATATAGCCTATAAATCAATAGTCAATCAATGTCAAATTGTCAATACATTGCATTCTATCTTGCATAATTAGTGCAGTTGTTTAGAGTTTTTAACTACACTGAGACTAGATAATCAGTGTCTTTATAATGTGTACTTTGGGAGTGCCATTATTCACGTGCATGTATTGTACAGTATTTCTGGTCTCCACATATTTCTGCTTGAAATATGGGAGTTTCATTTCGTGCACACACATATTAACGCACCATAACTGATAACACACGTGACGCGTTTGTTTTCCGAGCTGCAGTTAACAAACACCGTTGCACTTTGTCGTTCATCAAAAACAAACGTAACAAATAATTGTATTTTACTCTCACTTTTGTCATGCACAAAGTGATGCAAGATGCACTGCCTGCTAGGTTAGCAAGACCGAAAACCATCAAACTTTGCTGACATCAAACTTAGAGACTAGAGAGGTTTACCTGATTGTTGTTCCCGCAAATCACTCTCATGTTTTTTATCTTCTTCCTCTTTTTGTGACGAGAAGGATAGTTTCGCTTCATGTCATGGACATCGTACACATTAATTGGTGCGCGACACGAGATGGAAGCGCGGCCTTGAGTAATTTGCGGTGGATTACGCACCGGTCGCGTGCAGTCTATGGTCGTGTGCGGCGCTGCAGCCACGTAAACAGTTTGACTTTCACTTTCAGTGCCCGAATGGAAGTGAATGAGGCTTTGTGATTTTTATTTTTTTATTTATTTTATCTAGGTCTACGTGAAATTCTGCATCCATTGTACGATTTTTTTTCTTCCTCGGAAGGGCAACCTGAGTCGAGAAGGGCATGTGGGCAGTTGCCCGGGCAACCTGAGCAACCCCCCTGTGCACGTCCCTGGTGGACGCTATTGTCTTTGTCTTACCAGCAGCAAGGTCGACTCGCACCCCTTGGTGTGACGGCCCACTCAACTCGGAGTGTGGCTTCCTCTTGGGCTCTAGCGCATGGCGCCTCGCTAACAGACATTTGCAGAGCTGCAGGCTGGGTGACACCTAACACCTTCGTGAGATTCTATAATCTGCGAATTGAGCCGTGTCCTTCTCACGTACCCGCTTAAGTGTCTTCGCTTGCGCTCGCCATTCCACTCCTCGGATTGGATAAGTGCGATATTCCTCAGGTAGCCTCAGCTAGCCCTGAGTCCTCCAGCACTCATGATGCGGGCACCACTGCTCTTGCTCCGGTGCTGGCTAGGTGCCTCCGTGTGCACGGTTCCCCCTGCTAACTGTCTCATGTGTATTACTCCACTGTAAGCCTCTCTGAGCATGTGTCTTCCCTCGGCAAGCCATCTGCCACCCCTGGAGTTAAGATTCTAGCCACCTGCGGTTGGTGCTCCAGTGATCTCCATGTGTAGTCCCTAATCGGCCACATGCTGTATTCGTAAGTCCCTCCCTTCGGTAGGCATCTGGTAGCATGTCCCTCCTGGGATATGTTTCCCAGTGTACCTTGGTATTCCTGTGTCAAAAGTAGGACCACCTGGTTATAACCTAAGTTCAGGGGTCTAGACTTTCGCAGGGCACTGGAAGACAGCTGTAAGATGGCGTGATGGCACAGACCCCCATTCTCCGTCACTCCTTGACGTAACTCGGAGTGACTACGAAGGGAACGTCTCGGTTACTGGTGTAACCCTCGTTCCCTGAGTAGGGAACGGAGACGTTACGTCTCCTTGCCACTTCTGCTGTACCGCTGGGTGACGCCTGAGTTCAGTCTCGGCTCCTCAGCGAAGACATACTGCGGTTGCGTTCACTTCCTCCTTTTATACCCACGCGGTGGGGCGGAGTACGCTATGCAAATTCCACAGCCCCAAGGCATTCTCATGCCATTGGCTCATTGTTAGATACTCTAAGAGGATTGGCTTTCTATGCGAAACCCCATTCTCCGTCACCCTTGACGTAACGTCTCCGTTCCCTACTCAGGGAATGAGGGTTACACCAGTAACCAAGATGTTTTTGGGGGCTAAAGTTGTAGTTAATAGTTGTAGTGAGAGTATGTGTTGGGTAACAAGTGAAGAAAAAAACAGCACTGACATACATTAGATAGGAGGCAACTGTAATGAACTGAGAATTTAACTGCAAGGTGTCCTTAATATTTCATGAATGTCAAGTTTTTAATGTTCGAAATACACTCACCTAAAAGATTATTGGGAACACCTGTTCAATTTCTCATTAATGCAATTATCTAATCAACCAACCACATAGCAGTTGCTTCAATGCATTTAGGGGTGTGGTCCTGGTCAACAGAGCCGGACAGTATCGGAGTACATTTTCTTGAGTACAGTACTTAAGTACAATTTTGAGGGATCTGTACTTCTATCGAGTATCATTTTTGGGGAGTACTAATGATTTTACTCAAGTACATTTGAGAGGGAAATATTGTACTCTTTACTCCACTACATTTCTATCCATAACCGAGAGTAAAAAGAACTACTACAAAAAAAAATGTAAATAAGAAAATTTTTGGAAACCCTCAATTTGTTGTTTCCCTTTTGACCATACGTCAATATCCGCCCTTTCAGGGCCCCCCTAAACGTCGCTTATATATGACGATCCTGGGAACATCATACAACTGACGCTTTACCTTTAACTTCAGTTATGTGACGGGGTAGATTTAGGTCTCGGGGTAGAGTTAGGATCCGATAATGTCATCTAACCGATGTTTAGGGGGGCCCTAAAAAGGGGGATATTGACGTATGGTCAAAAGGTATTGACATTAACATTTTTCATAACTCCATGTAGGACGTTTCGGTCCATAAATGTAAGCACTGTGGCAGTAGTAATGCAATATTTAGAAAATGTACTCTTGTACTCTCGATACTCAAGTACTTTTAAAAACAAGTACTTCAGTACTTTTACTTAAGTAGACATCTGACTGTAGTACATTTACTTGTACTTGAGTAAAATTTAGCAAGGGGTATCTGTCCTTTTACTCGAGTAATAAAGCTGTGTACTCTGTCCGCCTCTGCTGGTCAAGACAATCTCCTGAACTCCAAACTGAATGTCAGAATGGGAAGAAAGGTGATTTAATTCATTTTGAGCGTGGCATGGTTATTCGGGCCAGTCTGAGTATTTCACAATCTGCTCAATATATTGGGATTTTCACACAAAACCATTTCTAAGGTTTACAAAGAATGGTGTGAAAAGGAAAAAACCTCCAGTATGCTGCAGTCCTCTGGGTGAAAATGCCTTGTTGATGCTAGAGGTCAGAGGAGAATGGGCTGACTGATTCAAGTTGATAGAAGAGCAACTTTGACTGAAATAACCACTCGTTACAACTGAGGTATGCAGCAAAGCATTTGTGAAAAAGAGGCTTCAATTTGCAAGAGCTCACCAAAATTGGACTGTCGAAGGCTGGACAAAGTTGCCTGGTCTGATGAGTCTTGATTTCTGTTGAGACATTCAGATGGTAGAGTCAGAATTTGGTGTAAACTGAATGAGAAACATGGATCCATCATGCCTTGTTACCACTGTGCAGGCTGGTGGTGGTGGTGTAATGGTGTGGGGGATGTTTTTTGGCACACTTTAGGCCCCTTAGTGCCAATTGGGCATTGTTTTAATGCCAAGGCCTATCTGAGCATTGTTTCTGATCATGTCCATCCCTTTATGACCACCATGTACCCATCCTTTGGCTACTTCCAGCAGGATAATGCACCATGTCACAAAGCTGGAATCATTTCAAATTGGTTTCTTGAACGTGACAATGAGTTCAATGTACTAAAAGGGCCCCCACACCAGATCTCAACCCAATAGAGCATCTTTGGGATGTGGTGGAACGGGAGCTTCGTGCCCTGGATGTACATCACACAAATATCCATCAACTGCAAGATGCTATCCTATCAATATCGCCCAACATTTCTAAAGAATTCTTTCAGCACCTTGTCTGAATCAATGCCACATAGAATTAAGGCAGTTCTGGTCAACACAGTAGTATGGCGTTCCTAATAATCCTTTTGGTGAGTGTATATAGAATTTATTACTTCCAATTTTAATTTATGGCCAAAACATTGGTTTGATATTTTGATTGCCTTTGACATTTTTCTGTTGTTGTTGTTTCATGAATTGTATTTCCATTTCAAAGATCTTGTCATTTTACTGTTTAAATTTAGCTGAAAAGCCTTTAATAGGTTATTAAATTGTAGGTTCCACTGTGACAACTTTCCCCATATGTTGGCCACTATTGGGGCATGTTGTCACAAAAGAATGTTTTGAATGTGTCCTCCAATTTCTGATTACCAACATTCTTTAAAATAACATCTACCATGCATATAACACATTCCCAGCATTTGCTACTTTAATGTGTGAGGCTTCCAGTGGCATCCGCTTCCAGTTATTTTTGCTGTAGGCCCAAATGCCTCTTTCTTTTTTATTATTATTATATATTATTTGGATTTACTATTATACCATTTACTGCACTTTGTAATTAATACATATAGCGACTGCACATTTACAGAAAACAGCTTATTTTTGCGTAGCAAAAGAAGGTGGATGAGGTAATTGACCCTCTAAGAGAAATATTTACTAGAGTAAAATGTGTGAAAGCCTCTGTTACTGACAGGAGACTGCTAGTAATTGATATTGAGTTTTTACGACGAAATCAAATAACAAAATACTTCAAGATGTTTCTTACTGATCATAGAGAATGAAAAACGGAGATGATTTATTTGAAAATGTCTTTTGTCCAAACCTTTAAAGAGTATAAAACGCTGACCCAATGTTCCATTTCACAGATCTAGTTTCAACCCTGAGTCACAACGCGTCGTCTGAAAAGGAATCATGAAAAATGCGCAAGATCTCTTCCCCGTGTGCGCAGGAGAGATCAACTTCCAGAGTAGCAACTAATGGATCAAAGTAGAAGCAGCTGTTGCATCCAGGCTTTGAGCCAAGCACCCTGTGACACCTGCTAGGCAGACAGGAATATTTTCCATGGGTTCGAATCCCCAGTCACACATAGCCATAGTGACAACGCACAGTCAGGGTGGGGTGTATCATCAAAGCCAGTGCCCACAAATAGCCACTCTATTAGTAGGTGGCCCGTGTGAGGATTGCTAGAGAGCCAAGAAGAAGAGTGGCCTTTGCTAGCAGTCTCAGTTATCATTGTGTGAAAACTGTCCTGCTTTTTTAAAATGCTGAAGTGAGATGAGTAAAAGCATTCCCAAATTTAGTCAATAAGCATCATTTTACACAGTTCACACAACTCTGCACTTACTCTCTGATTCTCTCAACATGGGGACAGGAGAGGTGTCAGTCAATACATGAAAACTTGTGTTGCTTAATTTGTTGTGAATTTAAAGCAACACTAAGTAACACAAATTTTTCCAAAACCGTTTCAGTGGTTCATTAAGTCGTAAAAGGTTGAAAGGCACTTCTGGATTCGCTTTGCGTCCCTAAAGCATAACCACGCTATGTAAGATTGCCAGATCGGGTCGCGTTTCTGTAGTTCTAATGAGACATAAGAAAACTGCAAATGTGACATGTCTTTACGTTAAGCGTTACAATAGTAATTATTTAGTTTTTCTGGTAACACTTTACAATAAGGTTCATTTATTAAACATTAGTTCATGCATTAACTAACATGAACTAACCATTTGTTACTGTATTTGTTATTCTTTGTTAACATTAGTTAATACAAATCTAGCTGTTCATTGTTCATGTTAGTTCACAGTGCATTAACTAATGTTAACAGGACTTTAATAAAGTATTAGTAAATGTTGAAATTAACATTACCAAAGATTAACAAATGCTGAAGAAGTATTGCTCATTCTTTGTTAATGTTAACTAATGTAGTAACTAATGAACCTTATTGTAAAGTGTTACCATTTTTCTTTGTTTCTGAGTCGCAATACATACTTTGATGAAGTCATGCAACATGACCTTGTCTGTGGATATCGTTCATTCCAAAGCCGGGGCTGGATAAACAACAAACCTGCGTGCGACAGTAGGCTGCTGTAGGCTAAATTATTTACGACAGCGGTATGGACAATTCCACTTCCAACCTGGAGGGAATAAAATATTTTTTACATTTTCGATAACACAGTGTATATTTGCACTAAGTGCCTGTCTTTCTAGAAAATAGATGCTCATCACGGAATCGCTGACAGTGGCGTCGGTCGTAGGCGTGATTTTATTGAAAGCAGCTTTTGATGCGCTCGACCCGAGTTTCGAATCTTCTTCTTCCTTTTCCCAACACATGAGATGCAAGATGTATAACCTAACATAAAGGTCTCTAGTGTTATATTTTGCCAACAAACTAAAACGAATCGGTTACCTGAACGTAACCTCGGTTCTCTCTAGATGAGGGAACGAGTATTGCTGTAAGCTAGCTTACGCTACGGGAAAATTCTTTTTTGCCGAACAATTGAAGCCAAAAATTTTTATAATTTGTAAACATTGTCAACGCACTTCTCAGGTGCAGGACCTAGAGCGGGCTAACTAGCAGGCTCATTGGTTCGTTCTGGGAAGTGCTCAAACCAATCGGAGAGCGGCGCTGAACCCGCGCCCAATGAGCGGACGACACTCGCTTATTACGTCAGAGCCCGCCGAAGGGGCGTGGCTTGAGTGTATATAAGCACTCTCCGCGGTTTGGAACAACGATTTATAGTGATGAAGGCGATCGCTGTTAGAGGCGGGCCACGGCCGGAACGCGATACTCGTTCCCTCATCTGAGAGAACCGAGGATTACGTTAGGTAACCGATTCGATTCTCTGCGAGAGGTCTCTCGTACTGCGTAAGCTAGCTTGACGCTACGGGAACCCTGGCTGCAACGCCGTGCCCTGTCAGTCACCACAAGCATCCCCGGGAGGGTGGAGGGAGCAATCAGTGGAGAATAATAAGCAAGGGCAGACGCCGTTACGTATGAGAACATGAAGGCCTAAAGAGGCGGCAGGTCGTAGCGGGCCATAGTAGTAGGAAGTTTCCATAGAATGGAGGGGAAGACCAAGGGGCTCCGCGGTTGAAGGATTCCCCATAAAGCGTGGCTAGACGCTGCAGCGGGTTGAGACCGCTAGTAATTTAGCCTGTAAGGCCGGTACTTCGCAAGTTCTTCCAAAATCTGATAAAGGTGGACGGGGAAGCCCAGCCCGCGGCCACACAGATATCATGAATAGAAATACCACAGGACCAAGCCCACGAGGAGGCCATGCCTCGAGTGGAGTGAGCCCTGACGCCGAGCGATTTGTCAGCTGCATAGCGCGGAGGTCGATGAGCGTCTACTATCCATCTGGATAGTGTTCTGTTCTAGAAGCGGCCAAGCCTTTGTGTGCGTCCCCCAAACGCCACAAACAGCTGCTCAGACCGTCTGAACGTGGCAGCGCGTGTAATGTACGCTCTCAGCGCCCGGACCGGGCAGAGGAGGTTGGCATTGGGCTCGCTTATCAGAGGTGGGCAGAGCCGATAAGGATATCACCTGTGCTCTAAATGGGGTGCCAATCGCCTTAGGCACATATCCGTGTCTGGGTTTGAGAATGACGACGGAGCTCGTTAGGGCCAAACTGTTAGAGCACGACGCGTTCGAGAGAGAGCGCGTGAATGTCGCCCACTGCGTTAACTGAGGCAAGAGCGATCGGAAAAACGGCTTTTAGGGAGAGATGTTTGAGGTCAATAGGACTAGAGCGGTTCGAAAGGGGGGGCTTTCAAGGCCTCGAGGACTATTGAAAGGTCCCAAACCGGCACCGAGGGGGGCGAGGGGGTCATCCTCCTGGCTCCCCTGAGGAAGCGCGAGTGACACAGCTCCGTCTTTGCCAATAGACTGGGCGTGTCGGGCACCAACGAAGGCCGCGACGCTGCCACATGCAAACCTTCACGGTGGATGGGGTTCTGCCCTTGTCCAGCATATCTTGAAGGAAGGGAGAGCAAAGAGGAGAACCTCACACTTAAGGGGTCCAGATTCTCTTCGGTGCACCATTTTGAAAATACAGACCATTTAGCCGCATAGAGCTTTCTGGTAGATGCCGCTCTCAGCGTGTTTGATCGTCATTCAAGACTCCCTCTGGCAAATCAACGTGTAATCGTTGGTCACCCATGCATGAAGCGCCCAGCGCTGCGGGTGGGGATGCCAGATTGTGCCGCGGGCTTGAGAGAGGAGATCTGCTCTGACCGGGATGGGCCACGGGGCTGTCTGAGACAGCTGTGTGAGCTCCGAGTACCAAATCTGATTCTCCCAATGCGGGGCTATGAGGAGCACCGGGTGGCGAAATTCCCTGATTCTCTGAAATGACCTGCGGTAGCAGGGAGATGGGAGGGAAGGCATAGAGCGGGCGGTATGGCCATTCTAGCGCTAACGCGTCCTCGTTCTCGAGAAGGGATAGTGCGAGTCTCTCTCTGTCGCAAAGAGATCTATCTCCGCTCTGCCAAAGAGGCGCCACAGTGACTGGACTGTAAGAGAGTTCAGGGACCATTCTCCTGGAGAGAAGGTTCCTGGATAGAGATGTCTGGACCGTCGTTTAGGTGTCCCTGGACATGCGTCGCTCTGAGCGAGAGCAGATGACTCTGGGACCAAACTAGAATGCGGCGTGTCAGCAGGAAGAGATTCCTGGATCTGACCCCCGCCCCTGACGGTTGATGTAGGATACCACTGTCCATGTATGTCTGAACGAATCAGGACGTGGTGACCCTGGATGCGCGGGAGGAACTGCAACAGTGCATACTCGTATCCGCGAGCATACTCGAGACAGTTTATGTGAAATGGGGTCTCTCGATCCGACCATCGGCCAGAGGCCGGATGAGACCCTCGACAGACCGCACCCTGAGCCTGTGTTGGATGCGTTCTGTCCGAGTTACCTTGCCGGTGAGAGGAGGTCCCCATCGTGACGCCCGCGTCAGAACCAATCGGTCACCGTCCAAGGCTGTAGTGCAGAAATGCATGCCTGAGTGACTCTGATCAGCTGGCGGCCCGTGGTCGACTCGCGGCGGGGAACACGGGTCTTTAGCCAGAATTGTAGGGGGCGCATATGTAAAAGACCTAGCTGTAGCGCGGCTGCAGCTGAGGCCATGTAACCCAGCATTCTCTGAAAAAGTTTTCACCGGAACGCGGGTCATTCATCTGGAACGAAGCGGCTAAACGCTGCAAGCGGCGTGTGCGCTCAGCGGATAAGCGTGCTTCATAGTGGTAGAGTCCAGGTCTATCCCAGAAACGAGATAGTTTGACTGGGGCTGGAGAACGCTCTCTGTCCAGTTGACAGAGAGGCCCAGCGTTTCCAGATGAGCGAGAAGAGCTGTACGGTGCGACAGAAGCTCTGTTTTGGAACGTGCTAGTATCAGCCAATCGTCCAAATAATTCAAAATGCGCATCCCTGGGTTCGAGGAGGCGAGCGCCGCGTCCATACATTCGTGATACCGTGCGTGGCGCTAAGGAAAGGCCGAACGGAGAACGGCGTATTGATAAACCTGGCCCTCGAAGGCGAAGCGTAAAAACTGCCTGTGACGAGGGTGTATTTGAATCTGAAAATAAGCGTCTTTCAGATCTAGGGAGATGAACCAATCCCCCTGGCGTACATGTGCGAGGAGTTTCCTGAGCGTCAGCATTCTGAATGATCTCGTCATGAGAGCTTGTTCAGAAATCTGAGGTCTGAGAATCGGCCTGAGGCCGCCGCCTTCTTGGGGACCAGAAAATAACGGCCGTAAAAACCCCGGCTCGGTTATGGGTGGAGGGACTCTCATCTCGCGCCTTTTGTTAACAGTTTCGATATTTCTGTGCGGAGCGTGCCTCGCGGCAGCTGGGCTGACCACAGAAAGGGGCCGGGCGCGGGAACGCGGCGGGCGGCGGCGAAACTGTAACTGGTAGCCGTCTTTCATAATGCTTAGTACCCACGGGAATGCCGGGAATGGCTTCCCACGGCTTTGAAGCATAATGCTAGAGGCTAAATGGCCGTGCTGTCCCGGTTGCTGCATGAAACGGGCTGGACACTGTGTGTGTGCTCGTGTAAACTGTGTGTGGCAACGGGATTTGCACTCAGAGAGGAGCTTATGGGCCGTGATACAGAGCGGAGCAGAGGGGGAGCACGCGTGCTCAGGGCGTGCTTCCATGCTTCCTGCCACCCGAGCGGACGGAGGCCGCTGAGTGGGAGTGAGCTCTGTGGGGGCACGGGAGAAGGTGTGAGTGACACGTGCTTGTGGTCACATTTGTGACACTTGAGGCTTTTATGCTCTTTTTGTGAACTCTTGGTAGCCGCTGAAAACGGCTGTTTGTCGACTTGCGAGCCGGGGTCGAGTCACCGGCTTGTTCTCAGCGAGATTCGCTGCTGCAGTCGGCCGAAGGTTCGGGGACTAACAGAGGGTGAAACTTTGACGGCGGTCCGGCCGCGGCGGAAGAAGCCGCTTTTCCCCAGAAGTGCTAGGTGGACTTCTGCTGATCAGGCTTCAGCGTGACCTTGGGGCGGGGCGCTTGGGGAGCCTGTCTGCGTCGGCTGTCGGAGCGAGAGCGAGGGCGAGGGCGGCGTCTCTGCCTGTGCTGGGGATGGGCCTGAGCTGTGGCTGCGGGCGGCGTTGTCTGAGGCGCTCTGGCAGGGGGCTCACGAGAGCGGCCTGCAGAAGTGTTACCGCGCGAGGCAGGAACAAATTCATGGCCTGGGTGGCTCTTCTGGACCTCAGAAAAGCGTTTCACGATGCCCGTGACGGCAGATCCAAGAGAGGCCAGAGGGTGAGACGGGCGCGTCAGGAAGACGGAGCGCTCAGCTTCGCTCATGTCGCGTGAGCGCTGAGCACAAGTGTCTCTCTGACAGCAGAGGATGGCCATGCATCTTCCCAGCGCTTAGCGGCAGCTTTGGTGGGCGCGAAGGGAGAGGTCCGCAGCGCATCTTAAGTCGTTGAGCGCACGGGCCGTTGATTCTCTCTCTCATTCTGCACTATGTCACTCAACAGGTCGGATTGCAGCACCTGGAGAACCTGACATGGAGTGCAGCGCTGCAGCGGCCTGGCCAGCGGCTGCATAGGCGCGGGTGTGGAAGGTAGAGGACGCTCTGCAAGCTTTAGAAGGGAAGCTCAGGGAGGATCGCCATCCAGCGGAGGGCGAGCACAAGTGAGCGGCGACCAGATCTTCGACGGGCGGCATCGCTGTATAGCCCTTCTCGGTGGCTCCGTCCACCGAGCGCAGCGTAGGCGGAGACATCGAGAGCGGGTCCTGAGCCGAGAGAGGAGCTTTCCACGATTTAGTGAGCTCGGCGTGGAGCTCAGGCAGGAAAGGAGCGGAGCGGGTGCCAGCGGGGGCGGCGCGGTGCAGGTACCTTCCATCCATCCGGTTCGGTGGTAACTCGGGTGGTGGTGACCAGTCGAGAGCCCAGACGCTCGACGGCAAGAGTCAGGAGGCGCATTAGGTCCTCTTCGATGCCGGGCGCGGTCCCCGCGGAGCATGACGCCGAAGAGCCCACGCCGAGACCATTCGTGCTGTTAGAGCGTGCAACGAAGGCGACTCTCCTCTTCCTCAGAGTCGAGGACGCTGCAGAGCGGCCACTCGGCGGCAATGGGGGTCCAGCTCGGGTGGAGAGAGAGAGCGGTCCGGGGGCGGCGGCTGCGGCGCCAGACACAGCCATCGCAGGTTCCGGCGGCCTCTGAGAGCGGCGCTTCTTCTTCCGCGGAGAAGTCAGAGGCGGCGCGGCTTGGGCGGATTTAGCGGTGAGGAGTCTCGCCCCGCAGGGAAGACATTGTCAGCGCCTCGCAGAGAGAACATCCTCCATCGGCGAGGGCGAAGTTCCGCATGTTCAAGCCCGAGACAGAGAGGGCAGATGAGGTGGCGGTCTCCGTCTTCGAGCGGTGCGCGGCATGAGCCGCAGGAAATGCGAGACATCTTTAGAAAGACGCTCACGCTCTTTTGTGATGGAGCAAGTGGAAGTCGTCGGACGGCGCTAGCTCGCTGAGGCGGCTGAAGGTGGCAGAGGCCGGCTTCTTCAGGCTTCTTGCTTGCTAGAAGGTGCCTTGTCAGCGACGACGGCTTCAGTCTTGCGACGGCAGGCGATTAGATCGCTGAATCAAAATGAATCGTTGTTCCAGACCACGAGAAGTGCTCATATACACTCAAGCCACGCCCCTTTCCGGCGGGCTCTGACGTAATGCAGCGAGCGTCGTCCGCTCATTGGGCGCGCGGGTTCAGCGCCGCTCTCCGACCGGTTCCAGACACTTCCCAGAAACGAACCAATGAGCCTGCTAGTTAGCCCGCTCTTAGGTCCTGCACCTGAGAAGTGCGTTGACAATGTTTACAAATTATAAAAATTTTTGG